>CAKAOH010019835.1:0-23234 GCA_916701665.1 Sebastiscus tertius
TGTGGGTGAGCTAACTGTGGATGAGCATAGACTAGCATGTGTGCTCTGTCTGCTGCGCCACAACGGGCCTGTGTGACGTTCAGGTGGAACGTTCAGGTGTCACGTTCAGGTGTCTGTATTAACATGGAGCTTCTTTAGGTTATCGAGCCAACAGAAACCATCATGGAAGGTTCATCTTCTTACCTGGAAATTAAATTAACGCCAAACGCGCGTGGCCTTCATCTTTAATCCGGGTTTATGATCAATTAGCAGTCGGTGTTTTCTTCCTCATATTTGAGATAATATAATATGTGAATATGTGAGAGTTTCCGGTGTTTCATCTTTTCACCTTCGAAGTCTCCAGAAAGAACAAATGTATACAGTCTGCACGTGATGCCTTAAGGGTCACATTTCAGGCCTGGAAATTAAAAAGAAAATGACAAGCGATCTCCGTCCGTTTCTCTGATACACCGATATTCACCCAAATTAAAGTACTGGATTATTTGTCCCTATTTCTCTGGCTAATTTCCTCCAGATCCCGTTATTAATACGACGAAAAACGTAGCCAAAACAATTAATAATGCGCAATTACTTTCCCCCGTGTCTCTATCTTCTCACAGGGAACTCGAAATATGAATACTTAAAAAAAGAAGCATGAAGGCATCATCGATGGAGTCTGCCAGGAACAACATGGACATGAAAAAAGCTGAATGAAGACGGGCTGGCATTCCCGCCAGCGACACAGTTATTGTGCTACACCGTTACTAAAACCCGACGTCAATTAATACCGGAGGAGAAGACTCGAAACACATGAACATATGTATTATGTATGTATAATATGTGAATGTTAATGTAATAAACGAGCTTTCCTGTAAGGCCCTGAACGACCCGGATGACTGCTGAAAACGGTTCTCTGATTTACATTTAGGATTTTTTTTTTTTTTTAAATCAAGTTCGTATTTAAAATAGATAAATTTAAATTCATGTAAATATAACATTTTTTGCTGATGTGATATTTTGATAATTATTGATATTTAAGCCCCAAAAATCGATTTTCCGTTGCAAAAGCGTCAATTTCAAAAGGTTTCAAAGTATGTTGCATAAAACCCCTCCAGCTGAATTTAAACAGTCCACGACAAGACAAAAGAAATGATTTTGAAGTCCTTTTTTTTTTTTATCAATTCTCCGCACGTCTGACCGAGACTGTGGAGTTGGCTGCCAACTTCAGATTAACTCTTTGAGTGAGGAGAGAAAAGGCTCACAGACTCCCAGTCTGATTCATTAGTGCGCCTGTGAAACGACAGAGGAGGCTCCATCGGTTAAAGACTTCATATATTGGGCTATTTATTTCACTCTGCACGAATAGCATTAAAATTATCATGTTTATTGTTTGCTTTTATTTAACTCCTCAATCATTTCCATTTTATTGTGCTTTTTTTCCCCCCTAAAAATTAAAAGAATCAATATTCTAATTTAATTTAGGTCTAATCACGTTGATCAGAATTAGATTTTTCTTTCAGTGACTTCAATGTGGAACACTCCTGCATGTCTACATGAATTTGTCCACTATAAGAGAATACATGCTATATACTCATTCTATTTTCGTACATGTTTGCATGTCATAAATAAATAAATGAATAAATATTAAGACTTAATAAAGCAGCTAGCAGGAAGCCATCCTGCCTGCTTACAAATCCCTCCACATGAATGCATGTAAAAATGAAGGCAAACAAAATGCATGCAATTAAAATGACAGAGCAATTACGAGTATCAGTTCGGTGTTTATGCGGGCAACCTTGTTTGACTTTCCAAGAAACAATGGAGGTAAAAGTGAGCTTTGCTCCGAAGTCCAAATCCTAAAGCCAAATAATCAAAACTCTGGCACGGTGAAATGCATTATTTTTTGTTGTTGATAAATCCTTGGCTTGAATGTTTTGTTTTCCAACCAACATTGAAATGTTTCATCAAAAATAATTCCAACCATTCTGAATGCCCAGAATATGAGTTTTCTACATAAATATCTTTAACTTAATAAAAGTTAAACAAACTCAGACAGGGATAAAAGTCTCTCTCTGACCCATAATGCCCAGCAGCACTAGGCCTCTCCGCCCTGCTTTGTCCTGCTCCGCCCTGTGGTACCTGACCTCGGCGAAGCTGCGCTGCATCTCATTAGACCAATTAAACTGTGGTCTGCGTGACCCGAGGGCCTCCCAGCCGCCTGGCCCTTCATTAGTGCGGCTCTGTGCCGGTCTGGGCTCCGCTCCGTCCTCTCCTGCCCAGCTGAGTGTCCCTGACCCTGGACGGAGCCTGACACCGGCTCCCTCTGACCCCGGCTCCGACCGCTGACAGAGAGCCAGAGCAGGGGAGGAGACGGGGTTAGGAGGAACGGAGAGGGGATGCAGGAGGATTCAATCATTCGCTTAAGAGTGCTAAGATACTGGAGGCTTGTGTGGGGGACATTTAATGAGTGGAATCTCATTTGGATTCATCCAGATGTGGATCTTTTATTCAAAACTGGTCTTGTATCATTTTAAAACTCACGTTTCCACCTTATGAAATAGACATTTAGGGGATTTATATATCACAAGATGGCTGCCAGGCGTGTTCTCAACCAAAAAATACTGTAATCAGAACACGCTACAGTGCCTGCTGCGTGACCCTCCATTGTTTTCACACACAGCAATCACGCCTGTTAATCATTAAAGAAGGGGGGAGACACAGGATTACATTTAAAGGGGACATATCATGCTCATTTTCAGGTTCATACTTGTAATTTGCTTTTCTACTAGAACATGTTTACATGTTTTAATGTTCAAAAAAACTCGTTCTTTTTCTCATACTGTCTGTCTGAATTAGGACTGGGCGATATAACGAGATTATCATTAGACACGATATTGATTGGTCACGATAATGGTCCTCACGTGTCCACGGTAACAGAACGATTTTCAATTCTGTTGAATACAGGGATTCAGCCAGTATATTGCAAGCCCGGCAGGCCTGGAATGACTCCCCGCCAGGGCAACACTTTGTTTTTATTATTATGTATTTGTATGTATATTTTATTATGTATTTTTAAATTGTGTATTTTTAAGATGTTTTTTAAACTAAAATGTTTTATACAAGTAGCGAACTGTGTGCTTAATGTTAGAGAGTGTTGGTGTTTGCGGTCAAGAGAGCGAGGGAGTGTGTGTGTGTGTGTGTGTGTGTGTGAGACGGAGTGACGGTGAGATGAAGTCAGCTGTAACTAGTTGTGAGCGTAGCAGTGTTTGTACAGTTTAGGCTGTCAGTGAATAAATGCTGAAAATCCTCAAGACACAAGACAAGTCCCAGTGTCTTGTAGGATTTTTCCATACATGACTCCATACATGCCCAGCACGGCAGACTTACGTCTGGAGCAGCAGTAAAATGGTGATAGACACATTTCATTTCCCATAGTCTTCACAATAAAAGTTATTTTGTTATTTAAAAGCTTTTATTTTAAAGCAGCAAAATCAGGGAATGTTGGCTTTTCATCAGCAGCAACTAAACACGACTCCTATGCAGCTAAAAAGTGAAACGGTAAAATAAAGCAGATGTGTGAAAGCACAAACAGTGAAGCAGGAGATTCAGTTAGAAGCTACAAAAGTAGTGAGAGCTGAACACACAACGTCTTTCTCTCTGCTCTCCTGCATGCTTGTTGGAGGGAGAGAAGGGGGGTCATTGGCAATTCTTTGGTTTTAAACTAAACGAAAAAGGAGAGCCAGACAACGTGAACGAACGAAGTGATTTGTAAACTGTGCGATAAACAAACCGGGACTAAAGATGGAAATGCCACAAATCTCCGCTCCCGTCTTAAAACTCTGCCACCGACTCCCTCCACGAAGAGCAGCCCAACCAAAACTCCACCCACGGTGAGCAATCAGCTCTCAATCAGAGGTAACCAAATACAAACGGTGGCGAGACTGTACGAGGGCAGCTACTAGTCACCGGCTGATTGATCTGATTTATTGATCTCAGCATGTCATTGTGTAAAATAGCGCTAACTGTCTAAACATTGTGGCCACCTATGTATTGCAACGTATGTGTCTCCAGTCCATAAATATCTATATCGTTATCTATCGATCTCTTCAGCTTCTTTTGGACGATAATATCTGTATATCCTCTTTTTTCTTAAAGCAATATCATCAGTAGGGAATGTTTTGGGCATCATTGAGCAAAAATTCCATAATAACCTTTCAGCATATTGTAATTCAAGTGTTCTGAGAGATAACTAGACTTCTGCTCCTCCTCATGGCTCTGTTTTCAGGCTTTAGAACATCTAGCCGTGACAGGAGACTTTGACCAATCACAAGTCATTTCAGAGAGAGAGCGTTCCTGTTGGCTATTTATTCAACGGAGGCAGCTGTCAATCACTCACCAACGCTGATCAAACGGTCAAACTAGGCAAGGTCCCAAACTTTCTCATTTCACAGCTAAACAGTACACTACAAGATGATTCTGAAATTATTTTATGAGAGAAATAGGCATTACAGTAACAGAATATTGATTCATATTTGATCAGCGCTGTCTAGTTTGACAGTTTGATCGGAGTTTGGAGTGATTGACAGCTGCTCAGAGACGGCAAGGCTCCAGCTCAGCTCTGATTGGTTGTTTTCCTCCGGTCTGTGAAATCTTGCAGATGCCGTTAGGAGCACCGGAGGAACATGATGTTTTTCAGATTACCTGTCTCATGCACTACTGTCAGGATATAGTGACCGTTTTATAAAAATAACTTTTTTTATATTATATTTGCTCCGACTTGCCTACCCAAGCGTTAAAGACCAGGGGAAAAAAATACCTCAGAACACCCCCAAACACTCACTGATGCATGTAAAGATCCACGGAGCTCAACGCCTCGCCTGCGTTGGTTGCACTTCTCTCTGAGTTTACAAACCGGCACGTTACTATGTGTGAAAAATCTGCAAGCAATTTGCGGTGGCTGCGTGCTAACGTGCCCAGGGTGGGCCGTGTGTGTGTGTGTGTGTGGGGGGGGGTAACCAGCTGAGGAAGAGGCACGCACGGCACATTCCAGTCCCATAAAGGGGGCTCCGCTGCCTGGCTGCACAGCAAAACCCAACTGGGCCCTTCCAACCTCTCTGGGTCTGGAGCTCCTGGTTTATTCCTGGTTGATTTATCAGCAGCATTGGTTTGACCTGGTGCCACCGAACACAGGTTACTCTTCAAATCAAACCACACAGACATGAATTCACACGAGAAATGGTTTTAAAACACATCATCTACTCTAAAAGCAATGAGAAACCAGATCACTTGAGGCTACTGATAGAGATTTAATAAAACAATATGTGTTCCTGCTTGAGGAGGTATAACGCATGTTGAGACGTGCATATCTTCTTGGAGGAGATGACAGCGTTGCTGGGCGGTGGCGGAGGAACACAGCTGACAATACATTTCAACCAAACTTAACGCAGCATCCCGCACGATACCGCTGATGTCACGCCGGTGCATCACCTATGAAATGGAGGTGCCGTGCGTCACGACACACGTTACCTGCTTTTGCACATATGCGTGCACCACGCCCCGAGCCGTGTGCCGCCGTCTTAAAGGAATGTGCTGCTGGATGAAGGAACCCTCCCAGCGTCTCACTACTAACGCGTGCGTGCACGTGAGAGCGACCGGCCATGCCCAGGCAGGCCGACTCAGCACCGCAACAGCCATGACTGAGTGTTTTCTCACTGTGCCAGCCAACAGACTGCTGCTGCTGCTCACGCTGCTGCCAGTGCACGCTGAGTAAACGGTGATACTACTGACTGGACCGAGATGTCCTTTCTGTTGTCTTTGCCTCTTCTCTTTTAAAGACAACAATTTAAACTCGTAAAAAAAAAAAAAAATACAACCAGGCAATTTCCGCAATTTCATCCACCAAGATCCAAATTAAGGAGCCTGCCAAAGTGGCTGGTGGAGGGGTGAAACTTACAAACCACAGCCAGCTTTTAGCAGCATTTGGCTGGTGGCAGGTGTTAATTTTCTACCCTGGTAAAAACCAGCTCTGTAATCGGTAAACACGACGCGCCTGGCCTGCAACAAAGAAATGCATTTAACAAATTCATTCTCTTTGATCCCTGCATTCCTATTTCGGTTTGACGGTAGGCAATTCATTTTTCATGAGCACGTCAGAGGCATTTGATCATACTAGAAGTGAGATATCATATCATTAGAACAGTATAGAAGCAGCCAGTGCCACTATATAGCACGCTATCTTTGATCTAGATGGTCTGATGATGTGGTTGACACACATCACAGAGAATTACAAGCGCGTCGTTGATTCATCAATAGGCTCAAAGTGCGGGGATGTTACACCATAACCCCTCTTGAAAAGATCCCCCTCTCTGCTTTTGGATTGAGAATTTCAACACGCCGTGAAATGAAAAGGATCTTCAGGTTCATGTGTTAACTTGCCGCTTAACAAAGCTGTAGGGCTTTGCTCCTCTTTTCAAAGAGACGAGTGCGAAGCGCCAAAGTCAGCCCTTTCACACGCCGCTGGAGGAAGAAAGTGAGCTGAAACAACACGATTTGTGTTTTCAAACCAGAGACGAGCCGCGCGCTCGAGCAGAACGCCGGTGTCTGCCGCCACGTTTGAAGGTAAAGCGGTGTTAGCAGCACCAAAGGAGATCCTGATTGTCTGACACCTACACCAACATTAATACTCAGTTCTAGTGGTTTGGCTTTTGTGTAGTCAATGAACCATGCTGCTTTGTCTCCACCCTCCTCTCAACCAGGCGCATGACGTCTGGGTTCAGATCGATTTACGAGAGAGCACACGCACTCTATTAACATTCCTTAAATGTGTCACATTTGTCGGTTGTTGTTTGTAAACACGGACAAAAGGGAGAGAGAGAGCAGCGATGGTGGAGAGAGCTGTAGAGTGAATAAAGAGAGGGAACGGCGTTAGTGAGAACCAAGAAGTGAATCAGAGAAATAAAACATTATTTTCTGATTGTTTCACGGCGGTTACGTTCTTAAGCACAAACATACACACCCACATCTCCGCACAGCTTATTTTTGTATCAGTCTATACATTGTATTTTTTAGAAAATCCCTGCATATTATACCTTCAAAGCTTTTAGCTGCTGTCAGATTATATCGTTTTTATACAGCATTTTTATAATACATCACAATACATTATCTTCAAACACAATGATGCACTTTTTGACCTTGTTTCTAATATATTTTTGATGATTTGATTAATAGAACTAAGTACATTTACTCAGGACAAGTACTGTACTGTACTACAACTGAAACTTCTCCCGTGTGCCAAGCGTGTAGGAGAACTATGGTGGTTGATGCGTGAAAACGTGATTGGAACCTATCTAGAGCCAGTGTTTGGGTTGTCCGTTCTGGGCTACCGTAGAAACATAGCAGCCGGCTCCGTGAAGAGGACCCACTCCCTATGTAGATAGAAACGGCTCATTCTAAGCTAACAAAAACTTGATTCTTAGTTTCAGGTGATTATACAATAAAAAAAAAACATACTTCTTAATATTATATTATATTTCTGCCAATATCCCGCTAATTGCTACACACTGGCCCTTTAAGTACAATTTTAAGGCACTTCTATTTTATTTGTGTAGTTGTTCTATTTTACGCTACTTTACACTTACATAATTACATGTCAAAGGGAAATATTATTACTATATTTGTCTGACTGATATTTTTCAGGTAATGATTTTACATTAAAAAAACACGATAAGCTTATAAAATACAATACGTTGTTATGGATGATGAAGCTTCTTGCAGAGTATCTTCTTGTTATGTTTCAGATGAATAGTAATTTTCCCTCCAAACTTCAATGATGGTTTTATTTAAATGGCTGTTCAACTCCCAATGAGGTCAAATTATCCAATAATTCACAAAATAGCAAAGATTAGAGAATTTTTTATGTCAGAAATTGTATATATATTTTTTTTCTTTCCTTGAACTCACAGATGTATCTAGTGGTGACCCTTTCCATTTATCGAGCAGCTACAACATTAAAATGCTGCTGACTGATTGGCTGATGCATCAGTGTAAACAATCTAATAATGTCACATATAATAATACATCAGTCAAAGGGGCCTTTTATTTCTGCAGAATGAGTACTTTTACTTTCATACTATAAAGTTTGCTGAATAATAACTTCTTCATCTTAATTCATTGTGATTTTCAATGCAGGCATTTGGAAATATTCTTGATTTCTTCTGCATCATTTTGTATGTGGACATTTTTTGATCGCTACTTGAACAATGTTTTGCTGCACATCATAAGCTTGAGCATCATTAAGCAAAAAATACATTTAGCATTTTAGTTCTTTATCAAGTATATAATATCCTTCTCCATTTGATAGCATTATTAATTAATTGAATACCAGTATTTTTTGACTAATTACTGACAAAATTGGGGTCCAAGTTATAATTAAAAAGTGTTCAGTGTGAGATTGAAAACAAAAATCCCTTTACTCATGCTAATGTCCCTATACTCAAACATACAGCAACCTCCCATCACCGCAGAGCTTAAATGAAAAGGGTCATCAAGGTCTGTGGTCACAATGCGTTTGCAGGCATCACACTCTCAGTGGTCATTATGACCACGGGTGGCCAGCCAGCGATGTGGGGAGCGCCAAGGCTCTATATACAGTGCTTATGGACCCAGGGCCAGAAATAACAGGCCCACACTAAATAATCGCCCCTTTCACTCCCTACTACCATGACATCACCACAACCACAGGCGGCGTGAGGGGGGAAGAACAGCAGTGTAGTGGCTCTGAGAGACAGAGGGACGGAGAAAGCCACTGGCTGCCTCTCTGCTGCTGTCTTCACGACTCTATTTGTCTATGTACAAATTGCAAAATTGCTGAGAACACAATCTGAATCATCATCGAGCTAAATCAACACGGCCGTTAACCTTAGCTGGAGGCTTGCGGATGTAAAGGGAAGGGTGGAGGAGACCAACGCAGACTTGATAAAACAGACAGGTCACAAACTTCCCCCTGATGTGCTGATTGCATACAATATAAACTCGGAGACATATGTGGAGCCACAATCACAGACCAGGCCAAGACAGAAAAACTCCCTCCTGCATAAAGGCTCCAGGAAAGTAAAGCCCACTACTAATGCAGTGTTGAACACTTTGCAATCAGACAAATAAAGGGGCAATCTAGCACACAATCAAACTAGAGATTTAGCCTGCTCTCCTGCCAACAGCTAGGGACCTCCTCTTTCTGAACAAGGGATGCACTATTGACTATACCCCCCCCTCTTCTCTCTGTCTCTCTCTCCAGTCTTCCCTCTCTGCCAGTCTGAAAGGCGTGATGCCAACCTTTTCCACCATTGGGCATGCTGCCCTGCCCTTTATGCAAATGCATTGCCGCAATCCCTAACTCACAACCCCCACTGTCTCACCCTCCACGTCTGTGCACACCCCCCTTACGGCCTCCTGTCTATATATCCTCTTTTTTATCTTTATACGTTTCCATTTAAATTAGCCAAGTAACTGAGCTTAAGCCATAGCCATAAGTTATTAATTAAACCCTGATGATCTGAGGTCCTGCCCGTATGGCTCTTGAATGAAGGGAAAGGTTCCGCGCGCAGCCCCGTGGGCCTGTACTTTGTTTGGTGCCCTCCGTGGGCAGAGAGCGCTAACCAGGGGCGAATATTTGACAGAGGTGTGGTTGTATGTGTCTGTACGAGCCCTGATAAAGGACATCTCCTGGCAGAAATAATAGCATAAAGACAAAGAACAGGAGGGAGGGCAGGGAAGAGGGAAAAGGAAAGTGAGAATAAAAGAATAGCGGGAAAATTTGCCGTTATTAGACACTGCAAAAGCATTTCATTTCCATTCTTCAAAGCATGTTTAGAAACATATTAAAGGGGACATATCACGCTCATTTTCAGGTTCATACTTGTATTTTGGGTTTTCTACTAGAACATGTTTGCATGTTTTAATGTTCAAAAAAACACATTATTTTTATCATCCTGTCTGTCTGAATATACCTGTATTCACCCTCTGTCTGAAACGCTCCGTTTTAGCGCCTGTCTTTAGTTTTACTTTTGCACGGCACTTTTTAGGTGGACGTTTTACTGGCGTTCGGTAGTCGCTTTAGCTCTGCTGCTGGGTGCTGTTGTTGCAATGGAACAAACAATTGACTTTCACTTCTTGGCAACATAAGTTCTGTGGCCTAACTTCCGGCTAATCCAAAAATGGATTGTCGGTGGAGCTGAGGCAGGATCAGGTGAAACAGCAGAGCAGACAGCTAGCAGCTAGCAACCTGGTATTCTGGCCACGCCCTCGATTATACCTAACTTCAAACTCTAATATAATTCAAATGGGTGAGTTGTATACAAATTCACCCCACGTGCAGTTGTATAAAGCTATAGAGACCAACACTGTTTTTTGTTCCAGACTGTAAACCTGTTTTATTCCTTCTGTAAAGGCATGTTAACATGGGGTTCTATGGAGATTGACTCGCTTTTGGAGCCAGCCTCAAGTGGCCATTTGAGGAACTGCAGTTTTTGGCACTTCTGCATTGGCTTCACTTCTCAGCACCGGAGGTTGACGCTTGGTTGAACTTTAAAAAATGGACTGGATTGTCTTATTTCACAGTTTGTGGGTTGGTAGGCACTCCAGATATCACATGTATGTGCACAAGCCTTGACAGAGTCTTTCATGATATGTCCCATTTAAGCAGGATTCCTTTAACTACGACACACGTCACATAATAGCAAAACAAATGTCAAGATTTGATTTGTGCAGAATGAAATGTACAAAGTGGGTTCAAAATCAAATCAAAAAACACCCGTAATCCGTTATTAGGGCCGGTGAAAGTGCTGAACTAAAACATAATGAGTGGGTAATAAACTTACTGCTAGCTTAAATGGGAACGAAGGGGTTAATAATGAGACTGAAGAGAAAGTCAATCATGGCTGCCACCGACAGGCGGGTTTCACGAGCTGGCACCAGGGCTGAATAAACAGGAGAGGCTAATAAATTAGTATTAAACAGAGAAAGACTGGAAGCAGCTAAATAAAGACAGAGTTGAGAGAACTGAATTTGGGACGGAAGAGTTAAATGTATAATGAAGTGTGGAGGCTAATGAACGGGAGTATAAAAGGAGAACGCGAGGAGGACAGTGATAGGGTTAACAGAGTGGGCCGGGGGGGCTGAAGGAAGAGCCCTGCTAATGCTGTTAAAGCAGAGCTTCCGCTTCTGCCGTGGGGCGAGCGTCGAGCCGCACAAACAGGGCGCAGGGTCCACACAAGCTGGACGCGTTCAAGCCCACACACACACACCACAGGAAAGGAGCTCGGCCTAAGACAAACACTGCACGACCAGACACACACATACACACACACATATACACAAACACCACTGTCTCCTTATATGCCCCCAGTATACCAGGACATGTGGTCTGTTACACTTATTCTTCCGAGTGTGGAACAAAAATGTCCACAAAGTCAATCTAGAAGCATTTGAAATGTCATATAGAAAATGCAAAGTACAGTAATCGGAGACGTGAACAGGTCTCCCCCTCGCTGAGGACATCTCGATCTCCGTGGCAACAAATGGAATTTTCTTTTTCCAGATAAACAAACAAAGACGTCTAAACCCATAACAGTCTAGACCAACAACGCCGCACCGCAACAATCTCCAAATATAAACTACAAGCTTTATTTCCCAAGCCTCCACACAATGGCTGCTCTAATCTTCCGGAGAGGGCATAGACAAATAAACAGAACCAAACAGGTTGGTAGACGGAGAATTAAGACTTTAACACCCTTTCCTCTTTTCGGTGAATGCCACTACACACACACACATAACACACACACACACACGCACATCCCTTTCCCCTCTTCCTATGCAGACTTCCTTGTCTGAAGTTACAGTAATAAAGTGTTCAAAACCCGACGCGGTGCCAGTAAATGACGGAGGGCAGCAATGAAAGACGAGAGGTTACGGAGGGCGAGGGAAGCCAAACAAAGGATATAGGTGCAAAGCTAAAAAGCTAAAAAACATCATCCACACAAACGTCTAGTTTTTTAGTTTACAAATGCCTCTGATCACACTGATGAACGCGTCATCAATAGAAATAAGACTGTGTGTTTCAAACATATCGATTTTTAAATATAATTAGTTAATAAGATGAAGCGCAAAGCACGCAAGCAAGTTGTATTTCGCTTGTCTTGTTAGTTTTAACTCATAAATAAACCGTTGGGTTAAAAAATGACCCATTGTGGGTCAATACAGCACCAACTGTTGATTTGACCTGACGTTAGTGTTACACATTCTAATCATATTTTAATTTGGGTAAATAACTCAACTGTAATATCAAAAATATCACTAACACTGGGTTAAAATCGACCCAATTTATTAATATAAATGAATTTGACGTAGCACTAGGGCTGTGTGTTGGCAAGAATCTGTCAATACGATACATATCATGATACAGGAGTTACAACAATATATATTGCAATTTTTAAAAACTAAGTTGAGAAAAATGTTATAATATAAAGAACACACCACCATATGCATAAAATATGAGTAAAACAAGTTTACTTTTTTTATGCAATCACAACGGTGGGATGTGCATTGACATTTATCACAGTCTCTGTAACATCCAACATCATAGCACTACTGTGAGAGGCCACATATCTTTGCAAATGAAATAAAGTATTGACCGAGTTCATCTTTGCATGTAAACTATTAATTCAAAATCGATACAGTATTTTTGAGAATCAATACAGTATCACAAAACATAACATTGTGATACTCAATATTTTCTTACAGCCCTACTTAGTACTCATCGGTAAAAAAACACCTATTAACATTAGGCTAGGCTTGGGTTCTTTATAGTTACTAACTGATATACTCTACCATCGCTCTTTTGTTTTTGAGCTTTTATGCCTTTATTGATAGTGACACTGATAGTTGTGAAAGGGGGAGGGAGAGGGGATGACATGCAGCAAAGGGCCACCGGTCAGATTGGAACCCTGGGCCTCTGCAGTAAGGACTCAGCCCCGGTACACGAGGCGCCCGCTCTACCAGGAGAGCTACAACAGCGCCCCACCATTGCTCTTTTTAAACTTACATGTCACCATTTGCTACTGATACCTAACAATATGTTTATCCTTTATAATTTTGGATGTCATATGCACAATACTTCTTACAATTAACGATACATTTGTGACAATTTAAAGGTAAGGTAAAACTTGAACTTGTGGAGTAACGGAAAACATGCAATGGTTAGGATACAAAAACAGGGTAATTCCTTTACAGTTACAGAAAAAAGACGTAATCATATTACAGATATATTTAGTAAAATGGGGATTATTAGCGAGGTTGCAATTTTAAAATATATTTTTAAATAAAAAAACAATATACCAACATGCACATGTGCACACAGTACAACACTTCACCGCACAAAATCTCACACGATGGCCTCTAACGTTAATTACATTTTGCCATTATTTTGTATTTAAAGTAGAGAGGTGGAACAAGTTCAGTGTAAGTTATCACAAAGCAGGATGATTTGAACTTTCCAGTTTATCAAGATTATATCTATTTTGCCGAGAGGCGTAAAAAGACAGTTGACAGGAAATGAGCAAACTGCTTCGAATATCTGGTCCAGCAAACATAATACAGAACAAACAGAATGCAGAAATTAGCATGTAGGTTCATTTAATTTAATTTATATGGGTACTGCCGCCGCTCCAAAGTAAAATCCGGTAACACTAATGTGCCAAATGATTTCAGTCCTTGGATGATGACAGCAATTCACAGCTGGAAGGCACAACTTGCATTCACTGAGATGTTTGTTCCCCTATTCTGCTTTACATACAAAATAATGGCGAAATTTCAGCATTTTTATTTTATTTTGTCTTTATTTGGATATTTGGTGTTAAACGTAACGGAAATTAATCAAGTTACATTACTTTAATATTATGATACTTGGATTAGGTCACTCACTACATTTTTTTAGTAAAAAGTAATTTTTTGGAATACAATTTTGAAGGTAACCTTCCCAACCCTGTGTCGAATACTGAGTCAAAATAAATATTTTAGTTTGGGTAAATAACCCAAGAGTAATATAAAAAACAAGGCTAACACTGTGTCAACATATCTGGAAGAATATTAGGGCCAGGCATAAGAAATAAAATGAGAGGAGGAAGATTTTTTTTTTATTTTGCATTTCAAGAATAAAGTTGAAATGTTGAGAATAGTCAAAATTTCAGTATAGTGCTAATGCTAGTTTGATTTATTCTCAAAAGTTGGACGTTTATTCTCAACATTTTGTCTTTATTCTCGAAATGGTACCATATTTCAACTTTATTCTCAACATCGACATGCCTGGCCCTAATAATCTTCCGTAAAACTCCCCATTGGTACTGGGTAAAGTCATCCCAGTATTGCGTCGGTACTACAGCTTTTTGTTTAGTGTACACATGCATCAGGAGACTGTTTCTAACACTGAACTCATGGTAGAACGTCACCATTACATTACTTAGCCTTTAGATGGAATTACATCCTCGGCATCAATAAATTAACGGCAATAATAAAATGCTAAGAAGAGAAATATCAGGATGTATTAGAGCGTAATTAGCTTCTATCAGGTCAAACCCAATCGCAGAGAAAAATAGAAAGTGTGTATGTGTGTCTCATTCATGTGTGGTGGAAGGAGGGAGGGAAATGAATGAGGCCTTTTCTTACAGCAGGGCCCAGATCAGAGCTCCTAACTATGGGATTTGGTGCTGTTGCCTTTCTCCCCCGGGAGGGAGTAATTAGGTTAGGGAGGACAACTGCCGCATTGTTTTAACAGAGGAGGGATTGTGCAGGCCAAAGTCCCACCAGCAACATGCTTCCCTCACAACAAAAATGCCAAACGGATTCTGCGGCGCTCTGACACACATCCACACACACAGACAGACGGGTTTCCTCCGTTAACTTTTTCACAGACTGAGAAAAAGTTGTCTCTCTAATGCAGCGAAGGCTTCAGTACTGTGTATCCTATGAAATGTCAAATATAGTCCAACAGTGTCAGATGTCCTCTTGTGTTGTTGCAGTTGTGGGATTCTGGCTCTTTGCGGGACTCTTTAGTGCAACTGCGTCTACACTCCCTCCTGTATCCAGAGGCTTGGCAACGCACACCGCTCCTAACTAGTATAATATGGTTATGATGCATTTTGCATTCCTTCCAATCCCCTAGGAAACACAATACGCCTATATCGTCTGTTTTAATCACGGTCTGCTTCCAAGGAAAGTAAAAGGAGAATACAAACAGCCTCAGCTATAAAGGGGCTTTCTCAAATATACTTCAAGTTCGTTTAAACACATCCTCCGCTGATTGATAGAGAGTAAATCAAACAAATCATGCTGCAAGAAAAAATAAAAGGGCATGGAGTGCTCCCCAGTCTACTGTATTTACAATACACCGACTATGGCCTCTTTCATTCCCGCCTGGTTCCTTTCCTGCTCCCTTCTTTTCCTCTGTTCGCTGTATTTCTTTCTATAATCTTTCTGCCCAGTCACACAGCAGTTCATCAAATACTCACAACATTTAAAGTATTGATTTGTGTACATAGACACAAATTTTAATTTTTTTCTGTGATGGTCAGCACAAAATCCATTTGTATGTAATCCACGTAATTGTGAATCGGAAAGAATATAGAGCAGCATATGGAGGAGGCCGGGGCGGATGGGTGGGTCAAAAAACGCAGGACTTTTGCCCAGGAGGCCAGTGTTCATGTCCCATGTGAAAACAAAGTCAAAGTTGTTTAATTTGTCATGGAACTTTCATACTTAAGTTCCAGCACTTCTGGAGTTATTTTAACCCAAACCGCAATCTTTTCCTAAACCTAACTAAGTCGTTTTTACTTAAGTTACGCAACTTCGAGTGTTATTTGAACTCAAACTCAAGTAGTTTTGTTGCCTAAGCCTAACTAAGCCGATCTTTTCCTAAGCCTAACCAAGTCAATCTTTTCCTAAACCTAACTGAGTAGTTTTATTTTAAAAAGACTGGAGTGGAAATTGACACGTGTGTCACATGTTGCTGGACATTTGTAGGAAAACACACTAAAAATAGGTCATTGAAAGTCGTGCTGAGCGTCACAAAAAAAAGGGAAATTTGTGTCTGTGAATACAAATGCCGTGAGACTGTTTTGTTTTGTCCTTCTGAAGTGAAAAATATTCTGCGGTTGTTTCACTCCTCTACACCATTGTCAAGGCCTTCAGCTCCTCCAAGTATTAAAAAAAAAACGGCACCATAATATGCACCTCTGCATACCCGCCCACACCATCCCTATCCATCATAAATCTCTGCAGCCTGGCTGCAATATACAGTCAATTTGTGGGCCCCATATGAGTCCTAACTCTAGCTGGGAAATACTTTTATTCAGGTGTGCAGACGGAGAGGAAAAACAAGGCAGAGGGATATAAAAAAAATAACAAAATGAATAGTGTGTGAATTGGTATGCGACTCTATAACAGACAGGCCCATAAGGCCTACAAGAGCCTTTCCCTCCACCGCAACTTGCCACAGGTGGCGGAGATGATTGCGCTCTATTCCAGATGATGACCATAATGAGACCAGTTTGAGTTTCACGGGGCTTTTTCTCAAGACGTCAGTGCGCGCTGAAGAGACTGACAGCCGCTCGACACGTCAGAGAGCCGACTGCTTTAGGGTCCGCTTGCTCGAGAGAGAGAGAGAAAAAAAAGCGCAGCCACAAAAGAGGAGCGGCGCACACGGTTTCTCCATCACGGTTACAGGCGATCACATCACAACAAAGGGCTCCTAGAAGAATTTTTATTCAGGGACCAAGCTAGACGTCTTAATAACAGGAGTGCAGCGTGGATGTGAATTTATAAACTGTCATGAAGAGGAGCGGAGATCGTCCCGCTCCGAGAGCTCACGGAATCAAATCGGGCCCATCTGTGTTTTATATTCTAGCAGTGACATGAAATCCTCATCCTGCGCTGAATTTTCCAGTCAAATATACAACTTTCCATGTAACGCACACTAATCCTGCAGCTATTTCTCTGAGCCTAAACAGAGCAGAAAGTTTATATCACAGAGCACGGCGCAGCTGTAGTTGGGATAGTAGTTACGGGCTGGCTGGGCCAGAGGGAGAAGCCACAGAGTTGTGTTTGAGTCTAACCCTGAGCTCTGCTTGGCCTCGGCCTCCTTTACTCTACTACTCTGATCCTCGCTTTTTTTTTTTTCTCTCAACAAGGGTCTATTTGACTCTACTGTACTCTGCTCAACTGTCGAGGGGTTCTCGAACAGCCTAAGGCCGGCAGCACCAGCCAGCCAGCAAACACAAGTCACCAGAAGCATAGAGCGCGCACTCATACCCGACACATACACAGACACAGAGTCAGTTAATAACACACAAACTCCCGCCCTCCAGCTCTGTTTGCTCACAGCTGCCAGGCCTCCTCAGAGTTCATCTGAGGTAAAGATATGTTATGTTATGCAACCAAGTATAGATTTTCCACCCTTGGCCCCGTGCCAACTTCCTGCTCCAGAGAGCGAGCTCGAGCCCTTTGTTCCCCCGGGGTGACAGCTATTCCTCGCAGGACGGGGTGGCCGCATTAGATACACAGACAGACACGTAGAGGGAAGGTAACAGGAAGAAGTGAAAGGGAACACAAGCAAGTGAGAAAGCAAGCAAGGAAAAGAAAAAAAGAAGGAAAGCATGCAGCTTTGTCGTCCTCTCATATTGTTGTCTGTGATGTGTTGTCTGTAACTAAAAACCCTCCGTCTCCATGTCCTTTTCCCCAGCTCTTGAAATCAGGTCACAACTGTTTTCATTACTGTTTGACTTGCAGGTTCATAAGCCTCCGAGCGTCAACGTTCCTCCACCCACCCCCAAGACAGGAAAAGACTTTCCCTCCAACATTAACCCAATAAATGCCTATTAAGCCCAATCACAACCTTTAAGCCCTGTTCCCGGAGAAAGAGTATAAAAGCAGATCTCAAACATTGACGCTAAGTTTGAGTCGTGTATATAATCATTGCCGGGCTCATAATCTGATCTGCTAAATAGCCGATGTGGATTATAGTCCTGCGCTGTCGCTGTTTTCACCTCTGCTACAGCATGAGGTAATGCAGCGTGGTGATGAAAGAAAGCCTTGAGGTACAATCAACGAGCCAATCAATGCCTCTTTATCCCTCCTCCATTTAAAGGAAAGCCATAGAAGCGGTGAAAAGATGATGAATGCTGTGACATCATCGAGTGGCGTCACCGCATGATGTCATCCCCTGACGAGAGGGCACAATCCCCGACACCACCGCCATTTCCCAATTAACTGCGGCCTGATGAAGTCTTTGTCCTTTGTGTCCAAATGATTGTAATTGGCTCTCCGGGCTTCACCAGGTGTGCACAGATGTTTGTTTTTGCCTGGTGATAAAGTGATGGATAGAGGGATGGAGAGCACCTCAACTGATTTTAAAAACACAAATTGCTATTTCAATAAAAACAAAAAAAAAAAAAGAAGAAATGTACCTACTGAGTCAGCTGTAACAACTGAACACTAATGGCTAATTTCCACAGCACGGTTTGGCTCAACTCAACTCTATACTCCACTCACTTTTGGTACCAGGTGCTCTTTTCAATTTTGTTTACCGCTGCAGATAATAGCTACCCCGTCAATGAAGGCAGAACTCTTAGCTGACCGTCATAGCGACGCCGCGTGAAACTGCCATGACATCATCTTCTCTCTGAATCCTTTCATTGGCAACCAAACAGAGGAACGTCTGCACTATGTCAACTGACCACTCATGCCATTTCAAAAAAAAAAGAATCCGGGTAGAGTGAATAAAAAAAACAATTGCAATTTAAAAATGGCGCGATTGTGCAGGATGTCTCGTGTCGCGCTAGTGACGATTCTCTCTGACCAATCAGTGAGTTTGCAGTGTTTAAGTCCACCTTCTAGTATCGGCTCAGCCAAAATGATAGAAATACAGCAGTTAGCTAAAAGTAGTGAATAAACAGTTGAAACAGTTAGCTAGATGGAATGGATAATTGTGTGATACCAAACTCTTTACTTGCAGGTTTTGTTGAAGAAGAGTCGAGGATGAAGCTTTTATAGAACTTTATGCGGGTTAGCGTTCTTCTCTTAACGTGTCTTTTTAAACTGCACCCTCTGACTCGCACGTGCGTTAGACTCCTTGGTCCATGTTTCAAGACGGGTCGGGTGGGTAGCCGACATCTCCGCAGACCCATGGCACCTTTTACGTGGGCCGAACCCCGATCTGGCAGCACAACGCGGTTGGGACGCACTAAGATCAGTCCGCCCCGGGAGCAGGGGGCCGTCCCCGGCGGGGAGACGGAGCGAGCGCTTTGTCCACGGCACGGCGAGGTCCGGGCGCGAAGCGCTGTAAAGCTGCGGCCGCGAGCCACCTTCGCCCCAAGCCTTTCCAAGCCGACCTCCCAGGACAAAGACTCCCCAGCCTGCCGTGTGTCGCTCACACCCTCCAGCTGGCTGTTAACGAGGGTCTTTTGGCACAGAGAAGTCCTTGTATCGGTACTCGGTATCGGCGAGTACCCGAATGTAAGTACTTGTACTCGGTCTGAAAAAAGTGGTATCCCTACTACTGGTATTCACTTGAGTTCATCGGACAGTGCCGTAGGCAAACCAGAACCGCTGTCCTATATCACACACACACACACACACACACACTCTCTTGCTGTAACACAGTCGTAGCTACCGGGTGTGATACTTCTACCTGAAAGAATGCACACCTGTGCCTCGTGTGATTAAATATGTGCAGGTGTGTTCTGCATGAGGCAAACAAAATGATATAAATAGTACGGCTTGAATTCAAACAGACACACTGTAGACTCAGAATGTACAGAGGATTAGTTTCTGAATGGGTAGACCTGTTGTGGCTACAGCTCCTGTCTTATTCACAAGATGATAATGTGTATGCGTGTGCCATGTTTGTGTGAATGCCTGCCTCTGCCTTTCTTTCTTTTTTTTTTACTGGATAGTGAGTGCATGTTTGAAAGACTGACTGAGACGGAAAGTCAGCCTGGGGAAGTTTGTGAAGAGGAGGCTGTAGTCAAACACAGAGAGAGAGAACCGGTGCTCAGGTTTCATCCAGATTAATGTGAGCTTTGTAATGAGGGGTCTACTGTATATATTTAGCCAGTGCAAGGAGATGTAGGTCAGACAGACAGGCAGGACAGGCCAAACAACATGCCCAGATTGCCCACACCGAAGTGACCTTGAGTGGGGCCGTCAATGATCCGCAACAACAACTCTCTATCTATTTCTGTTGACCTGTGACAGACTGATACAATGGCTCTGCACGCACCGCGTTTTCTCCCAGTCACAAGTGTGAGCCCTTAATGTTCCTCTTCGTGGAACACAACAGATCTTGGAAATTCAATATCATACAGCCCGTCTCCTACGGAAACGTTACTTGTTGATTAAAAAGAAAGTGCAGAGAATGAATTACTGTCAGCGTTCGCTCCGTGTGTTGATACTGGCATTAGTTCAAATCTATTCAATGCAAGAACAAAGCACACTCAGAGACATTTCTCAGTCTGTCTTCTGCAGCACTAGACACGGAACAAAACTAACTAAACACTGCGGAATATACCACAATTATTCATTTTACAATCCGCAACATGACTTTATTGACTGAAATCCCTCATAGCAGTGACAGTTTTTTGCTACCGGCCTCACACTAGTGCCACTCCATTCAACAATGTCTTTTGCTTAGTGTCACTTCTCCTACAGTAGATGTGGAGAGTCACTGTGCAGAATGACGCATGGGCCTGTTTTCACTGCAAATCTCAGCTTAAAGCTGGAGTAGGCAGGTCGGAGTAAATATGATTAAAAAAAAAAGTTATTTTTATAAAACGGTCGCTATATCCTGACAGTAGTGCATGAGACAGGTAATCTGAACAAAAAACATGTTCCTCTGTGTCCTCCGGTGCTCCTAACAACATCTGCAGGATGTCACAGACCGGAGGAAAACAACCAATCAGAGCTGATCTGGAGCCTTGCCGTCTCTGAGCAGCTGTCAATCACTCGCAAACTCTGATCAAACGGTCAAACTAGACAGCGCTGATCAAATATGAATCAATATTCTGCCTACTGCCGCTTTAATGCACTAGTCTGGTGCCAATCTGGGAACCAATCCTGCTTTAATATTAATATGCAACTTGGGGGAGAGGGACTAGGTGTAATCATAAGAATTTTTAACATCATGTTGGATATCTATTTGGGATTCTAAGCGCAGCTGGTAGGATTACTACTAGAACATAGCTAAAAGATATACCTACAGTGGACAACTGGATTGACCTTATTCATGATATCTTCAGGATGGAATAAATTACTTTTTCTATCAGAATGCACAAGTTTTTGAAAAGATGAAAGTTGGATTGTGTACATTACACCTGTGTGGCCATCATTTGTTCAAGGTGAATTGCTGTCTTTATCTTATTCTTATTTATTTTGTTCTATCATGACGGCACACCCAAACATTCTGGTTCTATTTCTTAAGTTTGGGCTTCAGGTCTGTATTTCATTTTTTATTTTTTTACCAGGCTGTCAACGTTAACGTGATAATAACACGTTAGCGCAGATTCGTTTTAAGGTCACTCATTTTTTTAACGCATTAACGCAACTTGTGATTTTCATGTTGTAGATATCATGCTAGCTTGTCACGAAGCAGTCAAAATAACGCTCCACGCTAAATTTTGGCGAGGAAAAACTGGCATGACCATTTTCAAAGGGGTCCCTTGACCTCTGACCTCCAGATCAGTGAATGTAAATGGGTTCTATGGGTACCCACGAGTCTCCCCTTTACAGACATGCCCACTTCACATGCAGTTTGGGGCAAGTCATAGTCATGTCAGCACACTGACACACTGACAGCTGTTGTTGCCTGTTGGGCTGTAGTTTGCCATCTTATGATTGGAGCATATTGTTTTATGCTAAATGCAGTACCTGTGAGGGTTTCTGGACAATATCTGTCATTGTTTTGTGTTTTGTGTTTTGTGCTGTGAGTTGATTTCTAATAATAAATATATACATACATTTGCATAAAGCAGCATATTTGTCCAATCCCATGTTGATAAGAGCATTAAATATTTGACAAATCTCCCTTTAAGGTACATTTAGAACAGATACAAAATGTGCGATTAATTTGCAATTAATCATGATTAAATATTTGAATCAATTGACAGCCCTATTCCATACCTGTTTTCATTTACTTTATTTGTCTTTATTTGCTTCTGTATTATCTATATTCATTCAGTATTATTACCTTCTTCTACAACTGTGTTGTACAGAAGGCTCGGATGGATAAGGCAGTTAAGCCCTAAATGAGAATGACCACATAGTTTGTATGGACCTTGGTATAACTCAATAAAAACTGAATTTAAAAAAATAGTTTTTTTATAGGTCTGACAATTCTGGAGGGCGTATTTAAATGACTACAACAGACTCGTCAATCCTAAATGATACGCCGCTTTGCAGTTCAAAGGTTTGGCCTTTAAAGCCCACTCCGGTGTAAGCCAAGCGTGACAGAAATATGGCGGCTGAAATGTGACATAACGCTGATACTCTCACAGATATAAGATCTAGTGAAAACAAAGTGAAGCCCAGGAGGAGGAGGACGAGGACGAGGAGGAGGAGGAGGAGGAGGAGGAGGGTAAAGAAATCCAAGGTGCCACACCCTCTCTCATACAAACACTGTCGATTTCTCTCTCTCTCTTTCTCTCTCTCTCTCTCTCTTTCTCTCTCATTCTTTCACACACACAAACACCACTTGATTGTCACCACAAACACCTTACCCTCAATTGCCCTGTCAGATTTGGTTGTCACAACGTCCCAAATACCCACATAATGGCTGCACTGTTATTTAGAGTACGGACTGGAGAATCAGAGGAAAAGAACACGCTGTACTGATGTCTAAAGCTCAGCTATGACAAAGCTCTCAAATATTCCCCCCATAAATTTATGTTTTCTACTCATGGTCAGTTCTGGTAAAGGCCCACTTTGTCTCGGTGGTTTCAAAATTCATACACTCTACACTCTTAGAAATAACAGTTCCCAAAGGGTTCTTCCTGAAGGGCTGAGGTTCTACCCAGAACCATTTGCTTTTGAAGAACCTTTTTTGAGAAGAAATCTACTACATCCACTACTCCCCCACTCACTATCTAGGGACTTCTATATAGAGGACTATATATATATATATACACACACACACATATACATATATATGTATATATATA
>CAKAOH010019836.1:0-28300 GCA_916701665.1 Sebastiscus tertius
ATGCTTTTTTTTTTTTTTTTTTTCATAGAACCAGGTGCATATTTCAACATTTGAACTATAGTGCAGTCTAATGTTTAGACAGCCTCCAAGTCCTGACTTCCAACGAACTGCAGGAGCAGCGGACACCTCATCCCAATTCAACAGGGCAAATCCGGCCGGAGAGACCAGAACAATGCTATCAGTGAGGTAAGCTTTTTTTAACCCTCCCCCTTCAGCAGTGCAACACAGCTTTGAATGGAAGATCTCCTCACAGACAGGTTTTTTTTTTTTTTATGAATTACAAGAATTTAATGTTTATTTTACAGATACAGAACAGTCATTCTGCTTCATTTATTTACTTTGAATTGCTGCAAGTCAGTGCCATGGTACAAGCTTCTCAGAGCGGCTCAAGATGTTTCAAAAATCAAATCTTGTATTTTTTTTTTTTCCTCAAACAAAAACATTGGGGTGTGTTTCAACACCCTCTCTGATGAGCTCAACATGCAAACATCTCGTCTACCTAGGAGGTTGATGGACTATATAACATATGGCTTTTTTGAAAGCAATAAAAACAAGGCAAATCAAAAAGTGCATCCAACACAAAAAAAAAGAATTCAATTCCAGTCTGTGATCAAAGGTGTTGTCCGTGTTAAGGAGAGGTCCCTCCTGTCTCCTCTGTTTGCTGGCTCAATGTCTGCACCGCTCAGGTAAGAGGTGCCCTGGCGTGGAGCTACTGCCATTTGGGTTCAAAGGTCAAAGCAGACCTCTTCAAGGACTCAGAGCAGGTGCCCGTGCTTCACGCAACATTTCCTTTAAATAAATACTGCAGGGTTTATCCAGCAGAGTTTCAGCCCGTGAATGCACCCCACAGGTTGCGTAAGCCATCAATAGACTGTGTTGCCTTTCCTGCCTGTTTCCATTCCCACAGTGCTTAGCGCCGTTAGGCCTGGTGGACAGCAGTCATTATCTGGGCCCGTAGTCATAGTTAGAGGGGCCACTGGTGGCTGAGTACATGTTAGCTGTGGCTGGGTTCATGTGGTGGTGGTACGTGTGTCCTCTGATACTTGGTAAAGGATAGGGCGATGGCCTGGACTTGGCTCCCAGGTAGTGTTCATAGGTGGTGGGGTACTTGTAAGGGTGGTGGTGCAGGGTGTCCGGCGGTAGACCGTGGGGGTCCGAGCGAAGGTCGTGGGGAGGGCTGGGTCGGCCACTGGTGAGTTGGACGCCGTGGAGGCCTCCCGGGACGGGCAAGGCGGGGCTGAGGACCCGGGACATCAGTTGGTGAGCCGGGTCTGCGTGTATGGGCGTGCCGCTGGGGTCTCTCTCGTACTCCCGTCTACTGTCTTCTGTGCAGGAAGAGACATGAGAGCAGTTAGAAGAGCAAACTTTGTGACAGCAGGGTATATATATTTTCCTAAACAATGTGTGTGTTCAGTTCTGTGCTCCAAACTACAGTAGGTTATGACAGGTATGTGTTGTTGAATGTTTATATTAATACCCCTGTTTTTGAGTTGAAGCTGGTAACAGTTTGCACTGTGCACTATATAATATTTTTTGTAATACCCCCAAAATGAGTAGTATTCATTATATTATGTATAAGGTGAAAGCAGTGTTTACATCACTAGATAATAGTAAAAGTCTCCAACACAGAAAACAATCATTAAAAATATTAATGCATATAAAAGGTTGCAGAATAAATTCCAAAAAGGAGCTTCCCAGAAAACATAGTTAGAAAATTCCTACAGATAGATTAGATGCTTTTTAAAACCAAGGTGAAACCCTCAAAAGATTATTAAATAAAATCATCATCATGTCAAGAAAATCAGTTTTTTTAGGAAGCTGTGGTCAGTTATATAACGGCTCAAGAACCTCTATTATGTCGGCAGTGGATGACATTGACTGGCTATTTATTATATAACTTGCAAGGTGAAAGCAGTGTTCAGATCACTAGATAATAAAAGTCTGCATTGAAACACAGAAAAAATATATATTAATATATGTGATCAATAAAAATATTCATGCATATAAAATTATGTTTCACTCAAAAATACTGCAGAATAAATTCCAAATAGGAGCTTCCCAAAAGGAAACATAGTAACATAAAATTACTTCAAATGGAATAGAAGCTTTTTAAAGCAAAAAATGATTAGAATTGAACTGATAAATATAATCAGCATCATGTCAAGAAAATGTTTTTTTAGGTAGCTGTAGTCAGTTATACAATAACACAAGAACCTCTATTATGTCGGCAGTGGATGACATTGACTGGCTGATATTTGATGTTTAATTAAAAGACGGTATTGCAGTGAATGCAACCACCAACTAATGCACCACTGAAAGAAAAATGTTTCCTCTAAAGGCTGAATAACTTAATGTGACTATGTTTCATGTTTGGTAGCAGGCAGGAGTTTAGAAATGAAACAAAGAGAAAGCGAGCTGCAGACCTTTCTCTGTGCCGTTCTGCTGAGGGGGAGATGACATTGGGTTTCTTGTTCTGGCAAAGGCACTCATTATTGGCAGAGAGCCTGGCCTGTGATTCCTGGGCCTGGAGCAGGGAGAATGGATTCAGTTACACACTCATTTAATGAATGTCAAAGGCACAATTTCTTTATTATATATTAAAAATGATGAATGCACATTTTAAGAGTTTACACTGTTGCATGTAATGAGCATTTGCACATTGACAGACCCCCAATTTACAGTGAATGAAATGTGAAGCCACCTATTACGTGACTCAAATCGGCCTATTCTATACCAAAAATTCCCATAAACTTCAGTGTAATCGGTTCACTTAATGCTCTTCAGAAAAAAGAAAAAGTCATTTGCAGAGCTGGATGAGCAGCATTTGGAATATGTCATTGCACTGAGCCTTAGTATACCAGATGGGTGGGGTTTGCTCTATTGTTACAATTACAAGAGTGTCTGGTAATTTGTCAAGTGACAGAAAAGCACGGTCGATTGACGTCCAAACAATATCCAGTGATTTCTAAACTTCATGGCAATCATTGTGTTTTTTTTTTTTGTTATGAGGCAAACTCCACCCACCTGGCACCTGTGTGGGATAAGACAAACAGCAAAACTGTTTTGCAAATACTCTCTGTTGTACATTTTTACATCATGTGGAAACATGCCAATAAGACTAAATGCTCACCAGTCCTCTGGATCACAGTCCCTGAAGCCCTTCGCGAAGGGATTGCTGGCTATCTTCAGCTGTGTGATCTGAAATCCGGAGCACAACATTGAATAAACCTCAGTGTTGCATGCTGTATAGGCATACACAGTATCATTTCCATTTCTATCGGGCATTGCATTTGATTTCTAAAGAAAGACACTTTTAGATGGAAAATTAATTTTGTATTTGAAAAAAAAAAAGGCATTTGAACACACTGCTGTCTTTAATAAAATATGAGAGTAAATGGTTACAGATCTGTTGTTCAGGGCGACACAAGTGAATTCATATAACTGCCACTTATTTCTGAAAACTCTTTTGTAACATTTACAGCTGCTTATTTTAGATTCCCATACAGACACAGCAGTCCTAATCAAAATTATTCATAATAATAACTTTATTTCTCAACATCATTTTTTTAACATTTCAAATTATGCTAATTTGTATAATTTTGTCTCCATGTCTCCTTACATCATAAAGGCCATACATTGCAACTGTAACTGTAGCCACCGGGGCTTCAACTGTAAAAATAATTATTGTAAATAATAATTAATAATAATTTTGGTCAATCACATTTAACATCAAATAGAAGTTATTTCATTCCCTACACAGATCACGGGAATATTGCAATCACAATAACTCACCGACTGATAGGAGGCGAATTTTATTCTTATGTTTCCCCCCTTTACGAAGCGCTCTGAATAACCTACACGCACTGATGTGTAAATCTAAACAGACGCCGAGCCTGATGGAAAACAGAGCAGGGAAGCACAGCTGTGCGCAAATTGATGACAATTACGCGCAAAAAAGCGCACGATGGAAGAGACTATAGTAACTGTACACAACTGATTCTTTCGTTGATGCTTTTGCACAATGTCGCGCGGCACATCACAAAAACTGCCTATTTTTTAATCTTCATTTATTGATTAATATTTGAGTTGAAAGTGACCTTGTTATATAGGCCTATTTCCTGTGGTGATGTTTCCCTCTATGGTATCACTGTACCCATAACGCTTAAACAAAATGTCTAGTTTATGTTACAGTCTATATTTGTGCCTTTTAGAATCCAGGTCACAGCACACATATATAGCTGCTGCTCGTTTCTGCTCACCACATTATGCTACTATGCATGAGTGTCATATACAGGATAATGGAGGTTTCTTACCCGGTGGTTCTGGTATGCTGTGACCGCTGTGAAGCGGGTTTCCTCAAAAACAAAGGTCTTATAATTCTCCTCGGCATATTTCTCGCTGTCCTTGCGGGGGTCCACATAAACCACATGAAACCTGGGCTGGTAGCGGTGCATGGAGTTCAGAATGATCTGTAAGAAACCGGAGGATTCATCAGCATGAATGTACAATTAATGAAACACACTGCACTGAAGGAATGAAGGCTTAACTCCCAAAGTCAGACTATTTTTGATTGGATGGTTTTATTATTAATAAATATGAATACGATTGAGCAAATTAACACATAAATAAAGTACAATGATTTATAATAAAATATCTTACAGACTAAACGAGGTAGTTTGGTGGCTTAAACCTATTAAAATTATCTTATATAAATGAAGTATTAATTATTATTAAGTTATATAATTGGTAGTTATTATTTATTTATGTATTTGTTTTGTGTTTTTTGTTTAAACCATTGTCAACCATCTCCAAGATACGTATTTCTGTATATAAATAAGCAGATTGGTAAATGGCATTAAATGCAGAAAATGACCTGACTCTCGTATTAAATATCATGAGAAAAAAAGTATAACATTTATCTAAATATCTAAAGGCCACCTGCAGCACATTTCTCATTTCTAAGCCATGGAGCAGTAATAATGATCGTCTCCATATATCCCCATTCCCATCCAGCAGTCAGACCTCACCCTCTTCAATAATTGCTAATAATATAGTCTACCAGACTATATCCCCCAGAACTCGACACTCTTTCTGATTTCACAACTCAAATCGCAGCGACACACGGAAACACTCCGTCAGAGTGGAAGATCAAGCGGGAAGGGCTGAAATAATCTCCAGTGGTGAAATATTCCACTTCCTTGCCGTCATTTTTGGAGTAAAGCCTGGTGTGCAGAGAGCCATTTTTCTGGATTGAAAATAGGCTTTTGGCAACATCTGACTATTAGTCAAAATATCAAGGTTTATTACTGTTAAGTCATTTGTCTCGTATCAATCAATTTGAGGGCCAAACTCTCCTTAACAGTAATAATATTTCTGACTTCTTGTGGCTAAATGAGTTTACAGTTGACGCAGTGACCCCTTAATAGTGTGTCGGTAAAATCCAGGTGCTAAATATTGCTACTCTCTGATCTGTACTATCATTACAGTCAATTAAATCGCTGTATATTTTATAGCTATTTGCGTAGTTATTTTGAAGGTTTGATTACTGTTCTTTGGCCCCACACACTGTGTGTTTTTGCGGTCTAATTAGTTTCCGTGGCATGCATTTATATCTCCAGTCGTGCACACTCACATGGCCGTTGTCATCCAGCAGGTTGTTGGTGAGTTTGAGTTTATCAAAAGAGACAATCTGCTTCATCCACTGCGCGCCTTTAGCCGGAGAGTCCGGGTGGTAGTGGACCCTGCCCGGCGTGGCGGGGTCAGCTTTACCGGCGACCAGCCACGAAGAGCTGTGGAAAGCATACCTTGATGGTGGAGAAAAAAAAAAGTTAATTAGAAACAATGTTCTGTTTGTCCGACATTATTTACTGAAATAAAAGTCGCCTAATTTAAAATGCCCGTGCATGTGTTGACATGCCAATAGGCCCCGGGATAAGAGAAACAAATATGGCTTTGAATGCGTCTCTAATGTCTCTAATGCCAGCATATTTCGGCATAAATCGGTTAATTGTAGAAATATTTATGAATGTTCTAAAATATGTAGCCTGTAGTGATGTATTCATACATATTTATTTATTTATTTATTACATCTATTTATGCTGTGGCTTTATTATTGTGCTTGTGGAATTTAACAGTACAGAGTATGTGGGTTGTGCAGCTCAGTATAAAAACCTCCGGAATATTAAAATGTTTTTACAGTCCTGTAGTGACAGATGTGTGTGTGTTGTTGTCTGAAGACATCCAAAAAAGTTACCTGTAACGTTTGTCGTCTACAGGCAGGAAGTCCATCAGGAGCATGTAGTCTGACATGGGATCCATCCCAAAGATTTTCACTTGGAAAGTTGGAAACATTCTCCTGGTTGAGAAAAAAACAAACACAAGGCGACTGTTAAATCTAAGACTTTAAATGGTTGCCATTTGGCGCACATTTAGTTCTTATGTCTTTTTAAAATTGGATTATCTCTGTGTGTGGCGTTCAACTGTTCGAATTATTTGGAATTCGTCAGAGGAGCCAACAAAGGATTTTGCCAAAATATTTTTTATCAGAAAGCCAGTGTGTTTGCAGAGAGAGAGACACGCAGCCTCAGGCCTACAGAGCTTCATTTGGCTCGAGCCGGAGGCAACAAGAACACAGAAGCCTCGAGCTGTTGGACGTGACGTGATTCAGTGCGCGCGGAACCAGATAACCCCCCTTCCCAGCCTCATCTGAATGGAGCTTCGGGTTTGTTGCCTTTTAGCTCCGCTTTTGTAACTTCTGGCTTTAACTTCTCTTCTGCTGTTTTGATGACTTCCAGACACACGGAGGAAGGCCCACTACACACACACACACACACACACACACACACACACACACACACACACACACACACACACGTAGTGGAAACACTTCCACACGCGCGGATGGGCGTTATTTGGGAGGCGAGGTGTGGCACTAATCCAGTTCAGTTTTAAATTTGAACTTTTTATCACCAGGATTGAGAGGAAAAAATACCCAAAATTGTATTTATGAAAAATTTCTACTGGGAACATTAAATAGGCAGTGCTCTCTGCATGCATTTATTAACAATCACTGCTCTGCTTTGTGCCCAGAAATTTGGATTGAATCGCTTTTGGAAGTTTCGCTATAAGTTTTGTCAGCGGCTCAGTCCACACGACCACAAACATTTGTTTTCCCCCCCTCCACCTCATTTTCTATGTAGGGCAGATCCATATCCACCAAGAACATCGGTTGAAAGTTGAGTAATCCGCCGAGTCAGTGAAAGGGATCCTAAAATCAACGCTCAATTAACGTCAGTGTTGTGGCTAGGTGAGGCTGAAGGAGCCTCTAAAGTGCTCTGCTGCAGATCTCCTTTCTCCTGTCACACTCACTTTCAGGATTAAATCAATTATCTCATGCCTCTTTATATTACAGGACAAACTGCAGGACTGCACTTGGGGACGCTTTTACGCGCCATATTTAGCATTTACTGGTTGAAAAATAATATATGAATATTAGATCAACATTTTATTGGCTGTCCATAAGGGTCAGAGGTCAACGCTGGTATGAATACGGTCCTGCCTACAGATACAAGCAAGGCGACAGGATAAATATATATAAATAAATATAAATATTTAATATACATTCTGAAATAAATTTAAAAAATGGCCCCTCGAAAATCTCTACAATTTGGAAAAAGCTAAATTGATTTCTTTAAATGTCCTTATTCTGTTTTTAATTAATAACCAAATACTAACCAGATGTGTGTGTATTCATGCAATTTATGCAACTAAAAATGTATTTCTGTGAGTTTGAAGAGGAGAGGGAGGGAAGCAGACAGACACTCCTGTACTAATGAGGAAATAAGAAAACGGGTAAACACGTGTCGAGGCCCGAATAAAAACAAGAGTGCAACGCTGTAATAATCAGCTTGTATAGGAGCTAATCTCCTTTTTGCACATGTAAAGACTCTCGTAGATTAAAGGCCGTAATGTTCCGTGTAACCACGGTGCGTAAAAATGGAGTCAGACGGTGAAGGAGCCGGGAGCCACAGCTATTCTTATTGGCTCTATAAAACGCAACGGGATCACATCAACATGCTGTTTACAGCTGACACACACACAACACACATCCACATACAAGCAGTTTGACCTCGTCTTTAAAACATCTCCAGCAGGCCTCAACTGATCACCTGCACATCAAATATATTAGAAAGCCAAACGGTGCAATGCGAGATTAGAGATTAAAGATTAAAGTCAGTGTTCATTAATTAAATTCATCCGGTTTATAAATACACATTTTAGGGTTTTATGTGCAAGAAGCAAGATGGTGGTTTCTATTAACTGTTATAATGTAATAGGCTACACTTTTACCAGTCTACTCTGGACCCCAAAATAAGTAATTTGAAGTAAGAAAAACAACAGCGAATAGAGGAAAAAGTTCAGAAGAAGAAAAATATATAGGCCTATTTTATTGTTTTTATTTTTTTAAATGGAACTCCTTAATGTTCATTTGGTGTGTACTATTTGCAATGATATCTATTCTAAAAAAAATAATAATAATAAAACAATAAATAAATAAATCGAAATATATATGTAATGTATATATATCCTGCATATCTGATTGGTGTCGGCAGAATAAATGCTGAATATATTTATATATATATTTTATAAATATATACATTTTATATAACGTCTTTTGATGCCATGGTTCTTTCTTTAGGCAGGATATCGAGTAATATTATTTGTTACAATAAAGCATACTCTACTCTGTATTATTTTCCGGTCTAGCCATTAATGTGCGTAAAGATAATTGTAAATTTGGTGCTCACCTGCCGGCCTTGGTAACGATCATCTCCGTGCCCAGCTGATTAAATTCGTCCCATAAAGCTTTCATCTCCAGCTGCACGTTAATGTTGGCCACTTTGGGGTTCTTCTTCACCAGAGTTTTCCCGTTGGGTGTGGAGTTTGCGGAGGACGAGGAGCAGTTGGGAGTCCCGCCGCCGTCGCTCTGAGGAGCCTGGCCCGGGTTGGAGCCCGGGTAGCTGTAGGTGTGCTGTGCCGCCGGGCAGGGCTCGTAGTGGGCCGACTCATGCTGGCTGTAGGGGTCCCCGGGGGACGGAGAGAGGTGGTAGCCGCCCGCCGTGTTCAGGCTGCTCAGGCTGCTCGTCGTGAAGGCTGCAACATCGCAAAAATGGGACAGCTGCGTCAGCCACGGACTGGATATGGCTGAAATCATCCCAAAAAACCTGGATTTACTAAATATGCTGTGCACTTTAAAGTCGGTTACAACGCAGAGAGTAAAAAAACACAAACAGGATTCAGTGATCTCCAGATGAAGATGTCACGCACAAATGCACCCCTTTCGGTTTTAAAAGTTTCCGTGTCGGCTGCTCAGTAATCCCTGAGGTTGCATCCACTGTGCCGGCATGCTACACAGTCTGCCTCATCTAAAAGAGCCAAAAATAGTGACGAAATGTTTCCCAAAACGCGTAGAATCTCCGAACTATTCACTCCGAGTGCGCGTGAATTACTTTTTTGTTGTTGTTGCTTCGGATCGATCTCTGCAGTGAGCGGCCTCTGTTGTGCGCTGCTGCTGCAGTGTGTTACACTGTGTGTTACACTAGTGTGTCACACTGCAACCAGGTCTCCTCTCCTCTCTTATCTGACGCAGAGGGCCTCCCCTTTGCGATAAAACCGGTTCTTATTTCTATTTAGATAAGGAACTGCAGGTAATGTGCCTTTTCCTCGCCTTGGGACGAGACTGATTGACAGAGAAGTGCGCCCCTTTTTAATGGGCTTTCCGGCACCCATTTAACTTTAGGATAAGAGTATCGCCCACATCACCCCGGTTAGTGAACAATAGAGGATCTGGCCGGCAGAGTGGAGTGTTAAACGGGTTACAAGGTAAACACACATTGATTTGCATGAACAAACAAACAGACGGGCAGCAGGTGACTGTTGCTTTCTAGTTATTGGGCAAATAGATCTATACGGAATGGATTATATACAGCCCTTCTCCGAGCTGGATATGCGCATTATGGTCTGTTTTTACCATTACGCACAGGGTGCCCGTGTAAACCCTCCTCCTCTTGGCTTCCTTTTCAACGTGTGTGATCTGAATTAAAGTTGACTTTTTGTACAACGTTTTGGGGTTTTTTGGAATGGGAAACTTTTTTTCCACTCTGTCTGCTTTGTATGCAGACTTCTCCTCCCTTATGGTGATTATAATACATCTGCATTATTTTTCATAGTGGGCCGATGTGTTAGATTTTATTTTTTTTTAACAATAATTTCATTGAAAACAACGCACCCAATATGTGGTTTGGCGCTTTGCTCTCAATTGTGAAAATGCTCGATTAACCGAGCAGATGCAAAGGTGTTGTGTAAGACAGTGTGTACATGCTACAGCGGCTCCACGGGCATCAACAAACTGCTTTACCTTCCATTTCCCGGGTGACAGTGCTGTAGTGCATTTTAAAGGAGCTGTGGTTGTGCAGGTCTGGCTTGTCCAGGCCGGCGCTCTGTTTGTCAAACGCTGCGTTTCCTGCTTGCTCTGCAGCCGAAATCAGAGAGGCAATACTGAAAGCATTAGCCTTTGGAGAGAGGGGACCGCCGTCGTCCATAGGCCAGGGATCGGGATCGGGATCGGGATCGGGATCCGGTCCGTCCTTCCTCCTCCGCTTTCCAACCGCGCAGAAAGCAGGAGAAGGCAGCTGCGCACAATGGAGAGGAACATGCGCCCAAATGGGCTTTTCACATTCCGCCACCGGCGCTCCGTGGGTGCGAGAGTCTGGTGGTGGACTTGTTCTTTAAAGTATTCCCACGGCTATTTGTGAAGTCTTGAAAAGCTCTCCGCTGCTCACATTCAGTCGATGAACCCCTTAAACACGTCCCGGTGTCAAAACCTAGTTCATCCGCAGAGAATAGAGAGCTTCATTTCTCCTCCGGTCGGTGTCATCTGAGTCCTGCCTCGAGGAGAAGCGACTACTGCTGCGAGAATGAATGTCAAAAGTGAGCGAGATCCACGCCTCCCACTGCACCACTAGGAAAAAAAGTGTCTGCGCTCTGCAACTGGATGTTTTATTTCAATAAGACCGCGTGTCAGTCATTTGAATTCAACTCCAACGTCATTGCAATGTCCGGCTTCAAAGTGCGCTGCTTTTCCAGTAAATTATGGGCCTATATATGTGCGTTTTTGCATATTTGAGCTGTCCAAGTCCAGATGGAGCTGCGACTGCTCCAGAGTCAGCCTGCAACACCATGGTGGGGCTGCAGTGCGAGGCTTTTACGCGCGAGTTCACTCTGAAAAAAGTAGTTTTCTTTGAACATAGTTGGAAAAACATAAAGGAATAGAAGTTAATTCACAAAGTTTACTTTAGTTCCAAATGTTATGAGTGTTTTTTTAGTCAAATAACACACGAAAATAAGAATATTGCTTTTAAGTTAAGCAAAAATATGGATCCAAGAAATGGAATCAAGTGAGAAATTGCAGATATCTAATTTTATTTAAGGAATGATTCACTAGACATTCAGGTTTCCACTTTAGGAGATGTTTTTCTCATTTACACCAATCATCTAACCGTATGCTTATTTTTACACAATTATCTGAGATTTACGCAGCCTCATAGCTCTTATAGGTCATACCTTGCAGCACAGAGAAAGACGCAGACATGTTACAGAGCAAAGCGCCTCCAGTGCAGTCAGTAAACACAGAGAATCAACACACGTGGCACTCGAGGCCGGAGTTGGACTTGACCTCTCCGTCTTGCGCCTCTACTATCGCCTTATCGGTTTCTCAGCTTATCGAGGTTCAGCTTTAATGTCAGCAGCGACCCAAAGGTGTGTTTGGTTGGAGCTACTGCTATCGTGACCGGATAGTCTAATTTACACTGGAGTCATTGAATTAAGCAGCAGCGGGGTTCTAATGAGATAAAGCAGTTAGAGGATTAACCCTGGCTATTTGTTTTGGATGTTTCTCCACAGGAGGTAGCGGGCATAAATAAACTATACTGCAATATGTTGTTTAGGGAAAATATTCAGATAGAGAGATAGAGAGATAGATAGATAGATAGATAGATAGATAGATAGATAGATAGATAGATAGATAGATGGATGGATGTGAATGTGTCCTCTGCGCATTAATTACTCTATAAAATAAATCAGGCATGGCGCTGTCAAAGCCAGTGTAAACCGCCGCCCAGTTCTTTTTCTTTTATCAGATATGATGCCATCGATACCGGCTCACTTCATCATTGCCAAGTCGGAAGCCTCCTTTGTAAATACTCAGGTGATAACAGACAAAATACAGGAGCAGATCAAAATGGGAAGAGACTGTGTTGGAATTCGCTTGCAGGCCTCAGCAGCGGCCAGGAGCACATTCACATTACAGCGGAGGCATTCAACGCTGCACCTCACCAACACACAGACTTTTAGGGGAAATATTACACGGAAAAAATAAACACTGAGATATTCCCCCCACCCCCCACGAAAAAGGTCTTAACAAATTTAAGAAAAGTGCTGTGGAAGTAGAGAACTTTCCAGAGCAAATGAAAAGCTCACAATAAATAAGAATAATATGATTCACTGTGTAAAATACACTTTTAGGCTTCATAGGAATAAGAATGCAGCTGCTTTCACAGTAAAGAATGAGTAAGTGATGATTCACGCAAAGAAACAATAGCCTGTTAGTATTAGTAATACCACGGGAGGCCATCAAGTGTAAAAAGTATGTAAACTTACTATTGAGCCCATTTTAACGCCACATATATGAATAGTTTAGTTTTTGATTTTTTTGTTATAGCATTCAAGCACTTTTAACAGGTAAATTAAAGGGGTCATTATTTCTGTTTTTAACGCACAACTATGCCTTTATTTGACATCTCTTTGCTCTGTAGGACTTCGCGTTCCGCAGACTGAGAGTTTAGCACGTGGCAACAACTACAAAGTGAGCAAAGGATCCTTCAGTGTGTGAGCAGCAGCAGCCCTCACTGATTAGAGGATCCAGGCCTGAACACCGGCTCCACCGGTCCTCTGTTCTCTCACTGATGGATACAAACTGTACAGTCACATTTCTGCAGCTCTTTTATCAACATAAAATCACATCTGTTTGTTTTTATGAAATTGAAATTCACAGTGTAGAGACACTTCATTACTTTATTTAAATAATTATAAAAAATGTAGGCCTTCGTGAAGCCTAGTCCATATAGAGGGAAACAGCCTAGTGTTCAGGGAAAAGTTGATCATGTTGCTGCTGAAAGTTGATTAAATTTAACATTTGGGTATGAATTTCCAGAAGAACACTCTTAATAAAAAATCCAACACTTGTAGTTCACATGCAGCCTGCTTTAAACCTAGTGGCCGTGCTTATGTAGAGTATATTGCGACGTTATTATAGTTAATTAGTGCTTCCGTAAAATAAATTAGGTCATGGAGACAAAGCCCATACTGCAGCTTCCGGAGATGCAGGCATGATTTCCGCTTTAATATCTAAAGTGAAACCGTGAATTTGACAGCTTTTAATTAGAGCTGTCAAAGTTAACGCGATAATAACCCGTTAACGCAAAGTCGTTTGGTTAGTTTTAAAGCTAGAGTGAAGATACTGGTATCATATGAAACTACAAAACCTAATGAATTAATTTGGCACCAACCATGTCATAGTAGGTTGTCGCGAAGAAGGATACATAACGCTCCAAACTTGCGCTAAATTCTGGCGAGGAAAAACTGGCATGGACATTTTCTAAAGGGGTCCCTTGACCTCTGACCTCAAGATATGTGAATGTAAATGGGTTCTATGGGTACCCACGAGTCTCCCCTTCACAGACATGCCCACTTTATGATAATCACATGCAGTTTGGGGCAAGTCATAGTCAAGTCAGCACACTGACACACTGACAGCTGTTGTTGTCTGTTGGGCTGCAGTTTGCCATGTTATGATTTGAGCATATTTTTTTATGCTAAATGCAGTACCTGTAAGGGTTTCTGGACAATATTTGTCATAGTTTTGTGTTGTTAATTGATTTCCAATAATAAATATATACATACATTTTCATAAAGCAAGCATATTTGCCCACTCCATGTTGATAAAAGTATTAAATACTTGACAAATCTCCCTTTAAGGTACATTTTGAACAGATAAAAAAATGTGTGATTAATTTGCAATTAATCGCGATTAACTACGGACTAATGTGATTAATCGCATTAAATATTTTAATCGGTTGACAGCCCTATTTTTAGGAGTTAAAATGTTGGAAGTTTTTACACTATTTTTACGCTGCAGGGAAATAGTATCCACCCTTTTCACGCGTTATTTCTCTGCCTTCTATTCCTTTATAGCCTTGTCCTTCCTTGGACCAGTGCTCTTGTCTCCAGACGGCACTGTGAGACAGTATATGATGAAGATAAGTGACAGGCTGCATAAGGATGACCACCAGGTCCAACAGAAGGCCAACCCGTAGGCCCTCTGTGCCGTTTGGCGCGCGCTTTTACGCACTTGAATGAGCGCATAATCACATTTGTTTTGATATCAAAATTATAACCAAAACAAAGTGTTCTCATTGCAGTTGTGTGTAATAACATTGGTTTGACAGGTTTTGTCATTCAGAGACACACAGCACAGATTCCCCCCCATGCTGTTGGTTTGGTCTCTTACATGTGAATCCATCGGAGGCTTGTGTTCCTCATGTGGTGCAGGACAGTACAGGCCTGTGTGCTCCTGTGTGTCCTGTTGTGGTAACATGATGACAAATCACCAAACCAAAAAAAAATCTCCCGCCCATGCCTCATTAAATGGCACAGATCTCGTAAACGTCAAGGCTGCTATTTCTGAGTTATTATTAAACAGAGATGTGATTAGGTCATCGGTATATCTGCAAGAAGCTGTGGGCGCTCTCTCTCTTCTTCTTCCTCTTCTTCTTCCTCTCTTTCTGCTCCCTCTCTCCTTCCCTCAGACGCACAATAAAAGTGCATCTAATCTGCTTTGATGTTTTCCTGCTCAGAGATATTTATTTCTGCAGTCTTTAATTTAACGAGCCCGTCTGCGCCACAATCAGGCTGATAAAATTATTAATTACACGCTCACATCATTTAACGGATCATAAATCACGGGTTATTAGACCCATCATAAAAACAATCATTTTCACATTCATGTTGCGTGACTGCAGCAGTATAGGGACCGAGGCGGCGCACTTCACGTATAAAAACCTCATCCTATCTAAATATTAGTCTAAATCCCTGAAGAAGAGGGAGAGGAAGTGAGCATTTGACGCTGACAGCAGAGGGCACGGCCCGGCCCGACTCGGCACGGCCCGGTGTGTCCCAGCTCTCTCTGCGGGGCTTTAGGAAACTCACAGAGAGATGCAGGTATGCAGGAGGAAGTGTTCATAAATAAAGGTGCTTCAGATATCTACAGAACCTCCGGCCGGTGGTCATTGTAGAGGACAAACATGCATAGAAATAAAAATCTATTCTATAATCAGAAGAAAATTTAAGTGAAAAAAAGACTGTCCTTAAATAGCACAAGTTATCAATTAATATTGAATTTACACCTCATAAATAAACGGAAATGAGGAATTGAGTAAGCTTATCGGGATTTTTTTTTAAAGAAAATTATTTATTTATGTTTACATTATTTATTTTATTTATTTATTTATCAACGCAATCAATGAAAAATCCTCATACTTTTTCTAAAATAGTAAAACAAAATAAAAGCTATTATTAGTATTATCTAAAAAGCCTGTTAGGACTGTTATATCACTAAAGGATCTATCTTTAATGTCATTATAATTTAATCATTGCTTTCTAGATGAGGATACAGAATGTCAACTAAATGCAAATGCAAAAATATACATTATTAAAATATGCATTTTATTTTTTTCTACTCCTCTTGTGCAGGTGCAAGCAGTCTGCTGTCTTAAAGCACCAACAGTGTTCTGATTTTATCGGTTGGCTAAATTTGTGAATGCCTTCATTCACTCCGGTTAGAAAAAAAACAAAAAGTCCAAGTCCTTTCCCGACATGAAATATCCACATCAGTGCGAATACTAATTAGAGTTTTTCAGTACAAACGTCCAAACACTTGACCACAGTGATGAATATCTATCCGATGTCTATCAGTATTTGTTTTTCCTTATTTGTAATTTAATTTCTATCATCTGTCGGTGAGTGGTTAGATTTCCCGTGGCGTTGGTTGCCATCATGAATAAATACAAATAAAAAAGCGCTCTAATGGTGTATAAGATAGATCTTATGTACAAATATGCACGCGGATGTAAGAGATGATGACAAATTGAGTTTCTTTGTGCACGCGCGTGCACGTTTGCCGCGGGGATCGATGGGAGTTTGTGCACACATTGTGTTACAGATGTTTGCAGATCCACGTCGTCCTTCAGTAGCCTGCCAGTCATGCGTAAAGGCGACAGTAATCCTATAGTCACTTTCAATAGATACAGTCATAATACAAATATCACAGCAAAGCTACACACACTTAAAGGTATTTTATAGGAATAATATAATAAGGTACTAAAATATCATAAAATCACTTTAAGATCTAGTTTAGTGTTTGTATATGATTTTAAAAATAAATCAGATCTGTAGAGCTAGGCTGTGGTGGCAATTATGTTTTATAATTAGGAGATTTATTTGACTCCTATAGACATATTTACTTATTGTAGATATTACAGGAAATTTCTCTATTTCTGAAAAAATAGAAGAAATGAGCCCAAAAACACATTTCCTTGTTGGCATATAAATGTGGTTTTCCTGTTCAGCCCTGCTCTCTTTTGTATTTTAGGGGTCATCATAAAAAAAGGACATGTGCATAAAACAACACAATGGAAATGAACACAATGGCTGACCAAAGGTGAAAATCATGATTCCCTGGTGTCTGTCGCAAGCAAATTCCAACATATATTCCCACACACATTGTTAAAACATGGGAAAACAGGCTGTAGACGTCACCTTTTAATATTGTTCATCTCAGAGGAAGCACAGGCATGTTTTAGAAAGAACATTACTACACCATAATGGCATATCGTATTTAAAATGACATCTTAACAAATTCCAGAAAATGTTCCTCATATGATTTTCTTTCAGTGGTTTATTCATTATAACCCACATTGTGTAATATATGCATTGTGCTTGCAGCCTATTTTTCGGCCTCGTATTTATGGATTCTGAGGTTCGACGCTCAACTACCTGCTCTATTTGTCCAAACCGCCATGCAGAACTAAAAAGAAACTAAGGAAGAAAAGCATCACTTTCTCCCTCCCTCTATGCAGTTGTCTAGGAAGATGTGTGCCACCGCTATTTGTTTATTTTGGGAAGGAAGGTCCTCTCCACATGTCTTCTCCAAGTTAGCGAATATAGGCCTGACAGCTGCCAACTGTGCCCTTCAACAGCCTCTGTACCCTGTAGCCTGGACGATGCAGGCCGATGCAGGCCGGCCTCCACACTCTGCTCCCCTCAGCCACTCCACACCTGAAGCAACACTCTTGTTATCATTAAGTTATCATCCGACTACCAGGAGATTACTGTAAGATATAGTAGGGAAATAAAAGTGTATTTCTTTATTTCATCAGGACAGGAAAATGGCAGTGTATGCACATTTCTGTGTATTTACAGTATGTGTGGTACCACTGAGTATTCTGAATATTCCTTTCTGAGTTGTTATCAGTATTAATGAAGTTGAATTTCTCATGGAGAAACTGAGAGAGAGCAAAACAGTTTGGAATGTCTGTGTAGGACATAGGAAGGGTGGTGGTGGTGTGTGGGGCGGGGGGGGTTGCTCGGAGTCAGATCCCTTTTCAAAATCACTTCTTCTCTTTCCCTCCCGTCTTTGTTTTAAAACTGGGAAGCTTTTAGCTTTTGAAAAGTATCCTTTCCCTATCTGTTGCTCGGCGGCCCCAGTCGTCATCACCTCGCCTCTCCCCGCAGCCCTATTGGAGCGCCGGTAAATAGCTGGCATTCCTGCCACAAAGAACCGATGATGTGGGCTCGGGGCCTCCGTGATCTCCACAAATTAATTAAGGCCTTTCTTCTCCCCGGGCAGGATCCGCGGCCTTTGTCTCTCTAATACATCTTAAGCCCGGTATTAAATACAAGGGCAGAGTCTACGCTCATTATAAATCTGTCACTGCCTGCTTTGCTCTTCTCGGCCCCGGCCCGTGAGCCTAAAGAGGCTTCAGTGTAGCAGAGAAGCAGAGAAGCCATCCTCCAGTCCCTCTAGTCCCGGCTCTCGCCCCCTTGCCTCCTCCTTATCTGCTGCCCCTCCATGCTCCCCACTGGCTCGGTATTTATTTGAATATGAGAAGGCCTGCTTGTTGTTTCTGGCAGAAGGGGGCTTGAGGCTGAGACCCCCTCCCCACCACCTCATGCCCCTCAACCCCCCCAAACTTCTTCCATCCCTCCGTCCCTGCAACCCTCGCTCCATCTGTCCCTCTTGCAGCCACCCTGGCTTGTTCACTCTTCACCAGCCTCTGCTTTTCGTGAACTTGAACCACAGACCTCTAGTCAGAGGCCATTACAGACAGGCCCACTGTGCATGTGTGTGAGCGTGTGTTTAAGTGCATGTGTGCATATCCCATTAACTACTTTCCCTCTCTAGCTGAAATTAATAACTGTTAGTGGAGGTAATGTGCAAACCAGCGGGGTGGCCAGAGTCTGCTTCTTTTCTTCCCCAAACTCAGCTGAGTGAATATTTCCTTTCAAGTCACTCCGGTCAGTAAATGCACCTTTCAGGGGCTGATCCAGTTTCTTCCACTCTTCCTCCTCCTCATTTTTGCAGCGTCCCTTTGGCCCATCTGAAGAAAAAACCTCCAACCTCAGGGGTCGGTAAGATGATGAGTCCTCCAGTACGCCCTCAATTTGAAACGCTGAAGGTGTTTAGTGCGGTTTTAACGCGGCGATTCGTTCTGTGACAGCGGGATCAGGATCGCCTCTTACCAGCAGCAGGAAGTGGATAACATGTCCATTAGAGAAACCCCCACACCAACCCTAAACAGTGAAATTAGGGGATCAGAGGCGTGCAGAGATTTGACCTTGAGGAATGCCAGTACCACACCCCCCCGGCTGGAAATGTGCAGCGGAGGAGACAGGAAAATGAGCTACAATGTGGCTTTTTGTTTGGGCGTACAGGAGATTTGGGTTGAGGGGGACTATCGGGCCTTCCTGTGCTCCTCTTCCAAGATGAAGAAGCAGGAAGTCACACAGGAGGTAAACAATGTGCAGAATGGAGCTGATACCAAGGGCTGGAATTTACACCCCTCATCATTCCTGTTGGCATGGCTCCGGGCCAGTTGATAATGGACACGGCGCCCACCAAACACCCGGCTTCCATGTTGGAAATATTTCCCCACCATAGACCGTGTTTACATTTAGTGTATCTTGGTGTGTAATGACCTGCAGACTTCCCTCGGTGGGAGTTTTGCTTGGATCAGCCACATCTCAGGTCGTGGGCTGTGCTTCAGGTCACAGATCTCACTCTGTGCGTCTTGTCACTCAGTCACTAGGAGAATCTGTCAAAAGCAGCCTCCACCAATCGGAGCGAGCGCTGGGCTGTTTGGTACTGATTACAGCGATTCATCATGTCAGGCTCTCCCTGCCACCACATGTTTGTTTTGATCTCTTCCTCTCCAGCACGGTGACAGTGAAAGATGAGGGACCATGTGGCCGGGCCGGCACTGTGCCACGGAAATACCGGCAGCACCTCTGGGTCCCAGCACAGGGCTCTGCACTCTGGCCACAGCCCCGGCTTGGAGCTCCATGTCGGGGCTATAGGAAAGAGCGAGCTCAGGAGGGCGTGGGGGAGATTAGGTCGGCCGGCTAATTGCAGACCAAAAGTGTAACTTTAGGTGATGGGGGGATTAAGTCATGTTGACTTGTGTTCACTGGGGGGGCTAAACTGACACTCAGTTCCCCCCTGAGCGGACAGTTCCTGAAACCCCCTGGAGTTGGCTGGGGGGTCTGGGTCACATTAAGGGGGTACTGTGTGGCCTGCTATAGGGCAGACCACATGACCAGCTCCTCTAAAACAAGCACTGCTGTGTCCATAATGTCAAACACTTCCTCCATCTGCATCCATTAGCCAGCTCTGGAGGTGGCGAGGAACATTTGAGAGCCGAAGGAAAACAAAGGGTCCAGAGATTACACGGCCCTCGTGTAATGAAAAAGTTCCCTTGCCTATTGTTCCCGGAGCAGTCAAAGAATTTACTCAAGGAAATATTGATAAGCTTTTCTGTTTGCATTAAGTAGTATTTTTTGGAAATTAGAATATTGTTTGATTATATTGTTATTAGCATCATATGTAAAATCCAATCAGAAGAATTCACACACTATTTCTAACATTTCTGGCTATTTTTAAAATACACCCCTAAATAAAATACACATTTTATAAAACTTGATGTAATATAGTACATGTTTTATTTTTAGCTTTAACTTTAGCTTTTCATACAGTACACATGTGGACTATATTATTAAAATTGAAAGGATGATCAAATATAAAAAACTCTATATTATATCTCTTATGTCTTATTATATTTTTAATATTAAAAATGTACTAAGACATAAGAGATATAAGAGTTTTTTCAATTTTTTTTTTATTATGTGTCCTTAGAAAAACATATTTATACAGAAAAATATAGTTAACATTATTAAACAAAAGCTGCATCCTAACATATAAAATACTTAATTTGTGGTTCATTCAATCATCATTCAGGCAAATTAAATTACAGACTTAAATTACTTACATAATACTTACCAGTAATTTATTTTACAAAGCAATTCATTGAGAACACATAAAACTGGAGTAATACACTACTTGTGTAAAACAAAGAACAAAACAAAAGTAATATACATAATAATAAACATACAAAACCTGATGTACAGTCGTCTGACATCTAACTAAATCACTAAACAATATATTTTTTGATTATTTGAAAAACAAAAACAACATTTTTTATTTTTGCAGCTGGCACTAAAGAAAAATATGACAAAAGTTTTTTTTTTTTCTTTTAAAGAAAACAGTTTTAACAATGAAAAGGGACCATAGAACCATAGCAATGAGCAAAAAAGCTGATAACCTCCAGTCATTCCTAACCAGAGAGACTTCTGGTTTCAAAATAAAACCTCCAAGTACACTTTGGATCCTCTTGATCACCTGAGTTGTGTGTCTGCCACAGTTTTAAATACCTTTATTTACCCTGATGTTACTCTACCTCGCCCTACTGTCATATTCCACAGACCCCTATCGTCCTCTCCCGCTCTGTAAAATCTGGGTGGACCCTCTGACAGATGAACCAAGCTGCACAGCCGTGCAGAAATCTTTCCCGTCATGCGTGTTGGAGCAACCTCCCATGTGGCTTACACTGAGAGGGCATTGGAACATTGGAGTGAAATGGATGTGGAAGAAAATAGCCCTTGTGTTTGGGTCTGATTTCTCAGCTCATTAATCTTGGCTGCAGTCGCACGGTGCGTCTCGCAGGCTGGCATATTTTCAGCCAGCTTGAGTGTAATGATATTTATTAGAACATGTCCTCGCTTGCTGTGTGTCTCTTACCGTATCTGACATCATTGTCCTAGATACCGAGGTGTGTTTACATATGACTAACAGGAAGAGGGTTGGACATCAATATTGTTCACTCTGTGTGTTTTTTTTTCTCTTTGTAAAGAATTTTTTAATTAACCTTTTTCCTCTTGTTGAAACCGAAAATCTTTTTTAATGACTTGCCCATAAAAGCAACACATTTGTATGAAATAGCTATATGTGCATAAGCAAAACTACAACTACAATAACATAAAATCAAAATAATACTACTTTTTACACACCAGAAAATTAATAAAACCTTTTAGTCCTGTTGAAACTTAAGATCTTTGTTGCTGACCTGTCTGTGAAAGCAACATAATATCAATCTTGTAGCTTTTTAAAAAAAAATAGCTATGTGCATAAGTAAAAATACCACCAAAATTGACATTATTGATTGGGGCAAAATCTACATATATGGCCTTCACTTTTACATACTAAATAGGACAGGGGTTCTCAAAGTTTTTGGGGCCAGGGACCTCTAACAGGGGATAACGTTTTCCAAGGATCCCTCTCAATCGTACACCGATTAAGCATAATGCTTACTACCATTTGTCTCTTAGCTTGCCATTGGAACTATTTGTAACCTAAAACCTTTCAACCTAAAGACTTCAGACGTGTTTCATAGTGAGAAGCACATTTCAATTTGAAATTTGCAATGTTATTGAATGTTGATACCACTTATGTACCTTTTAATCAGAGGGTGATTTTATTCAAATTTGATACTTATTGCTGTGTGTCACAATCTTCTTGAGTTTCTATTGGCCCAAAGCTAATGTGGCGGGGAGTAATGGACACAATATGCTTGTTTTATTAGTGCAAAAGGTCCCCATCTGTAGATATGCACTTTTTAAGGATGCAGCACAGTTTTATTAACTTTTTAGCAAATTTATAGCAAATTATTTTCGCGGACCCCCTGACAGAGCGCCACGGATCCCTGGGGGTCCCCGGACCCCACTTTGAGAATCACTGAAATAGGAGATATGTTATTGATATTTCAGTGGCAGCCAGAGTTATTTATCAGCGATCAGTTGATGTTTTGACAACCATCATCTATTTTGTCACAAATTAACTTATTAAAATCAGGGGACAACATAAAAAAACCCCAGATGCAACACTTGCATATTATTTATTGAAGGTTATTCTTCTACTGTCTGCAAAGAGAAATCACTGCCTTTCTCGTCTGAAGCTCGACCGCTGATCCGTGCTGAACCCCATGCAGCAGCAGGTTGACTCGAGAGAATGTTTGGCTGAAGAGACTTTATGAGTTAGTGTGAATCTGTGTGTGTGTGTGTTTGCCTCTGTTACAGGCCTTGGAAAAAGCAGTAGCTCCCCTGTGTGGTTTGCTGGTGTAAGAACACCTGGCACGGCCGGGGAGAGTGGGCATTTGGGTACCGAGACATGACCTGCACAGCGAGAGGTAGGACTTTGACTCCTGTGTTGACATTAATGCATTGCGATCACTCTGCTGTAACGTATACCTGCCACCTAATTGGAGGCATCGCTGGTGATCTTTTAGTCTGAGTTATGTATGCAAATATTAGATGCATTTCCCCCTCCGTGTTTAACCCTCAGCCTGCAGCTCTTGTTGTTGAAAACACACGTAGAAAAGCCTCTGTCGTCACCTGTGACTCTCCATGTGACATATGACAACAACTCCCCCAATACACACACACACACACACACACACGACACATGCCTGCATACTTACACATCCCCACATGAATTACTAGAGCTGAAAACAATTACTCAACATGTTGTTTTCCAGTCTCTATGTCTTTCAAGTTTCTGTGATTTTTTTAGCTAACATGACGTAAACGCCCAAGCAGGAATATAAGTGAAGACACTTGCTCATATACACACACTGAGTTATTTGGCCAGAGGCCCTTTGGTTCAAGTTGATGTTTGGGGTGAGCTGTGATATTGCGTAGCTTCAGAGGCGGCCTAATGCAGGATCAGGTGTCTCCGTCCGTATCGGATGCCTGCGTGGAGTGGATGGATAGCCTCAGATGGCATGTGTGCTCTCTGGACACTGGACCCTTCACCGCCGCCTCCCATCCCCCACCACCCTCTAAATATTTACCTGACATGTCTCCGTGGGTGGTGGCCCATCTAAAGAAACATGTATACACACATTCACATTGATGGATTTTTATTAGCATATGGCTATACACACTGGGGTTTCACTGATTTGTGTTTTGAAAGCTGATTTGAATGCTGTCCATACCAGTATTTTACTTCATAACAAAATATGTACAAAAAACAACAAGTATTTCAAAAATATCACACTTGTGAAGGTTATAAATCGTCTGAAATAGCATATGAATCTATACAACCCAGTTGCACAGCAGTTCCTATCATAGTCACGAAATTTCATGTATTGATTCGTGTACATAGACACGAATTTCATATTTTTTTCGTGATGGTCAGCACAAAATCAGTTCGTATGTAATCCACGTAATTGTGAACGTGGAAGTATCGAGAGCGGCGAACACCATGTAGGGCGGAGGTCAGGGTGGATGGTTGGGTCAAAAATCACAGGACTTTTGCCTAGGAGACCGGTGTTCGTGTCCCTTGTGAAACCACAAGTCAAAGTTGATTTATTTGTCATGTAACTTCTGTACTTAAGGTACAGCTCTTCCAGAGTTATTTTAACCCAAACCACGATCTTTTCCTAAACCTAACTAAGTAGTTTTTGTCACGTAACTTCCATACTTAAATTACACCACTTCTGGTGTTATTTAAACCCAAAATGCTATCTTTTCCTAAACCTAACTAAGTAGTTCTGTTACCTAAGCCTAACCAAGTCAATCTCTTCCTAAACCTAACTAAGTAGTTTTATTTTGAATAGACTGGAGTGGAAATCAACACGTGCGTCACGTGTTGCTGGACATTCGTAGGAAAATGCGCAAAAAAATACGTTGTTCAAAGTTGTGCTGAGCATCACAAAAAGGGGAAATTTGTGTGTGCACAAATCAAATTACGATTAAATTTTGTGACTATTTCGTGAACTACCGTGAGACTGCGTTGGTCTATAACTGCCCACTATAAATTTAAATGAATGAGTTTCCAATGACACTCAGTGTTGTACTGATCAAATATTCTCAAATTCTCAGAAAGGTATTCCCACGATATAAGACCTAATATACACACACGTTGTTCAAAGTCCTACCTGCACACATGCTTAAACACAGCTCCATTCCCATGTCAGGCCTCATTGGTGTCAACACTTTGAAGTTGTAGGCTGCTTGTTTACTGATGCAAATTAGCAGGTATGGGACCTTCAGAGGAGCAGAGAGCGTGGCAGCTTCGTGGGTGGTGGGTCCTCCCTCTAACACCACACCCCAACTCATCTTCTTCCATCCATTCCCCTCTCCACTCCACCCCCACCCCTCCCCCTATGAAGGAATGCTTTCAGCTGGACTCACCTGGCTGAAGGGCCTAGGCCAGGCCTGTGGAGATTGAAGTGAGTGGACCTCAGAGGGGCTCAAACTATCAATTCCTGGCCTGGAATAGCAGCTTGGTTTCTCGCTGCAAAAATATATGTTCATTGATATATATTTTTTATATTTTTGCTACATATCCTCTCTGTCCAGTGGAATCCATGAATGTCCAAATTTGGTGATTTAAAAAATGTGCAGATAAACTGCAGCATTAAGTGTCTTTTATGGGTTGAAAAAGTATTAGGGCTGTCAATCGATTCAAATATTTAACCGCGATTAATAGCATGATTGTCCATAGTTAATCGTGATTAGTCGCAAATTAATCACACATTTTTTATCTGTTCAAAATGAACCTTATAGGGAGATTTGTCAATCATTTAATACTCTTATCAACATGGGAGTGGGCACATATGCTTGCTTTCTGCAAATATATGTATATATTTATTACTGAAATCAATTAACAACACAAAACAATGACAAATATTGTCCAGAAACCCTCACAGGTACTGCATTTAGCATAAAACAATATGCTCAAATCATAACATGGCAAACTGCAGCCCAACAGGCAACAACAGCTGTCAGTGTGTCAGTGTGCTGACTTGACTATGACTTGCCCCAAATTGCATGTGATTATCATAAAGAGGGCATGTCTGTAAAGGGGAGACTCGTGGGTACCCATAGAACCCATTTTCATTCACATATCTTGAGGTCAGAGGTCAAGGGACCCCATGCCAGTTTTTCCTCACCAAAATTTGGCATAAGTTTGGAGCGTTATTTATTTACCCTTCTGTAGTAATAGTACGACATGGTTGGTACCAATGGAGTATCTTCATTCCAACTTTAAAACTGAGTCCGCTACAACCTTAAAAAATTGCGTTAATGTGTTAAAGAAATTAGTGGCGTCAAAACGAATTTGCGCTAACGCGTTATTGTTGCGTTATTATCGTGTTATTATCGCGTTAACTTTGACAGCCCTAGAAAATATTGTACTTACTAAGCTAAATAAATCATTTCATGCATCGTATCAAAGCTGAAAACAGGGTAACACATAAAAAAGTTGTTTTGGAGATACAAGGTTTTCACAGGGCAGCAATTAAAGTTATATTTAATGTCTTTAATGTATACAATTTTCTTTTTTATACTAAGCCATATTTACCCATTAAATCATTAATCATTACCATTAATCTTATCTAACTTCCTAACTTACAATATACTAACATTATGAGTACGAAAATAGATGTATTCATGGTGAATGTAATCCCACAGAGGGAGGAAAAAGTCCTTTTATTTAGTACATTTATACCAAAGTACTGCTGTCAGTGGGGTAAGCAGCATATCCACAGTGAAGGTCATATGCTTACTAAACATTTCACACTTTAGTTGGGATGTTAACCAAGGAAGTATCCAGGCAGGCATTGCAGAACACATATTATAAAGGCAGAAAAGTCACAACTTGCCCAAATCGTATCTTTTTTTAATTACATTTTACAGTTATTACATCAGTTGCAAAAAAGCAATTCCACATTGTTTTGCATTGTTTTTTTCAGGTATTGTGGTTGTGCAGAGCAGAAACAGGAAGTGTGAATCAGCTTAAATACTGCGAAAGAGAGCCGTCTGCTTGACCAAATAAAAAGAGTAAACAGCAGTCAGTCCGCTGGGATCTCTGCTGCCGCTGCTTTCAATGGTGAGAACGCCACACTCCGCCTTTTCCCACTTACTGACCCAAACACACTGCTCTGCCATGTACAGCTAGCCACATTGTGTGTGTGCATGTGTGTTATGTGTGTGTGATTGCAGCTGCGAGTTATCGATGTGTGTGTATTTGCTTGTATGCAGAAAAATATTATATATATATAATTATTATTTAAACATGTTTTGTATTCCGCTACCTCTTTCTGATATGTGTGTGTGTGTGTGTGTGTGTGTGTGTGTGTGTGTGTGTGTGTGTGTGTGTGTGTGTGTGTGTGTGTGTAGTAAAGCAGATGATGACTGATGATCCGTTGAAATGTCAACATACCCAAAACAAGAAAACAAACTTTGTAGTTCAACCCTTGGACAATGAGTAACGAGTTGCATCATTCCATCACATTTTGTGAATACACAATAAATGGAATACAAGGCTGGGTTTCCACTATTTTAATGTATTGCTTCCATGTTTATTCATAGAATATATACAGTGGATTTAGACTCTGAGGATTGGCTGTGAGATAACAGTGATGGTGGTGATTATAAATGCAGACTTGTTGATAAGTTAGCTGGATTGCTCTGCGCTCCATTTTTAACTCTCATCCTATATTTAGCCAGGATCCACCAAAAGTTCCCTGAACTTTTAGTCCCTGGAACTACTTTTCAAGGAATTAAAAGGTTCCTTCAGCCCGCTGTTGTCTGCGTTTAAGCAAATTAATCCACTGACGAATGAAAAAGCAACATGACCTGGGACGTGGGCTGCTGGTGGTCACAGCGGTAAACACACTCTGCAGCCTGCAGTTCAGTGTGTACGCCTGTTTAATCTAAAAAACAGGTTGGGGGAAAAACAATATTTACTGCTGCATATATTTACTGATGCACGTTGGTTGTAATGAATGAAACGCAGCGGAGGAAAATGAAACTAAGAGACTCCACAGTAAATCATCTGTTGAGAGTTTGAGGGTTATTTATTTGTGCTTTAGAATGTGGTACAGTTGAAGCAGCAGTGCTGTGTGTGTCATCCCTGCAAACTCCACCCTGAAAGTTCCGCTACTTTCAGAAAGTACTACCCCCATGACCAGGGCTTTTTTTGGGGGGTAAAAAGGCCCCGTAAAATGTCTCCAGAACTTAATTCAGACCCTGGACCCTGCATTCGAAACTCAATGAGTTCCTCAAAAGGTTCTTAGTTCCGGGGTAAAGTTCCTGTGGTGGAAACGGGGCTCAAGTTAAAGTGTGTGACTTAAACAAATATCGTAGCACCCCCTTTAGGCCAGTCGATGTAGTATTGAAACAATCATAGGCGGATTTTTTGATTTTCAACTCTTGGACAGTTGCTGATGTACAGAGGCGTCTGTGTGTTATGGATCCAGGATGAGGTTTCTGCATCTGTATGAGTGTGTGTGTGTATCTGTGGGTGGAGGAGAATTTGCTTTGAAGGCAGGTCATTACTGTGGACAGGGATTATCTCCCCCCTCCCACCTACTACTTCCACCCCCTATTATACCCCTAGTGGCTTGTGACAGCCGGCGGTGTCAGTCACTTAGTGCAGTGTGTGTGTGTGTGTGTGTGTGTGTGTGTGTGTGTGTGTGTGTGTGTGTGTGTGTGTGTGTGTGTGTGTGTG
>CAKAOH010019837.1:0-22760 GCA_916701665.1 Sebastiscus tertius
GCTCACTGGATATTTTCTCTTTTTCAGACCATTCTCTGTAAACCCTAGAGATGGTTGTGTGTGAAAATCCCAGTAGATCAGCAGTTTTTGAAATACTCAGACCAGCCCGTCTGGCACCAACAACCATGCCACATTCAAAGTCACTTAAATCCCCTTTCTTCCCCATTCTGATGCTCGGTTTGAACTTCAGCAAGTTGTCTTCACCACGTCTAGATGCCTAAATGCATTGAGTTGCTGCCATGTGATTGGCTGATTAGCTATTTGTGTTAACAAGCAATTGAACAGGTGTGCCTAATAAAGTGGCTGGTGAGTGTGTATATATATATATATGTGTATATATATATATATATATATGTATATATATATATATATATAAGTACATTTAATAAAATTGTGTTTGACGACCATTTCCACAGCACTCTCACTCACCACTTAGCTTCATTCAAGATGGCCATGTCGTTGTGAAAATATCTGTGTAGGGCATACTGGACAATACAGTGACTCACTATCGCCTCTCAAGGTACAAGTGGTATTACAAGACAGGACGGGCCGGGGCTAGCTGACGTTTTAAACTAAAATTCTGGCCAGATCTTACACATTGCACCTTTTAAAGTCACGTCTCTTTAAACTCCCTGATTTTCTCTCTCTTGTTGTTTCCAAAATCTCACCTCACCTTCTCCTTGTGAATCAGCCAGCTAGCCGTTGCTGGTTACTGCAATTCTCCTCTCTTAAATGCTCTTATGTGTATAAGTAGCGCATTAGTAGTAGACCATGGTACAGAACAGATTAGCCCTGCAGTGCTCACAGCTCCTGCATGTAGGTTCGGCTCTCTACTAGCCATATACATTCAGTATAATCTGTGTTAACGTCATTAACCTCCTGCACCCACTGTGGGGGGTGGAGCTGTCTCTGAGGGAAAGGTGATACGTTCAAAGCTGCTGTGAGCCTTTATATAAAATAGAAATGTATTTTAAATATTACTTTTAATATGTGAGCTACAATTCTTAGATTATAGTTTAAATGTTGTTTAGTCTCTTCTTTATAATCTCATCTTTGTTACACACTCAGCTCTCCTTCACTGTCACGCACTCACACCAGTCTGTTATTAAGCAGCGCCTCCAAACGAGCTGTCATATAAATAACAGTTTCTAGTAGGGCTGTCAAACTATTAAAATATTGAATCGCGATTAATCGAAAATTAATCACACATTTTTTTATTGGCTCACAATGTACCTTAAAGGGAGATTTGTCAAGTATTTAATACTCTTATCAACATGGGAGAGGACACATATTTTTGCTTTATGCAAATATATTTATTACTGGAAATCATTTAACAACACAAAACAATGACAAATAATGTCCAGAAACCCTCACAGGTACTGCATTTAGCATAAAAAACATGCTCAAATCGTAACATGGCAAACTGAAGTCCAAGAGGCAACAACAGCTGTTCATATGATAGCAGCATCTTCACTCTACCTTTAAAATTGAGCCCGCCAAAACCTCCGAAATCAATTGCGCTAATGCGTTAAAGAAATTAGTGGCGTTAAAACGAATTTGGGTTAGCGCGTTACTATCACTTTAACTTTCACAGCCCTAGTTTTTAGTTTACATTATTTGGGATTTACAGTTTGCCGATGGTGTTTTTTTTACTTTGACAGTTTAATGCGTTTCCTGCCATGGCTTTACAGGCGAAAAAAGAAGAAAATAATAATTGCTGAAATATGCACAGAGCTTATGTAATAGCACAGCAGGTCAGAGCCTGCACGGCGATTTATGGCTGCATGAAGGTGAGGGAATATCTCCATCTTTAATAATCTTTTGATATTCTTCCTGTCAATCATCAAAGCAGAAAAATCCAGAAGTGGACCTTTACTTTAAACGGACATGCTCAACTAAAGAAGCAAAGATAAAGTAGAAATAAAAGATCAGGGTTTGTGTGTGACCTCTCAAATATGCACTTGACTTGACTTTAACATCTCACCGTTTCCGTCATTTGTGCATTTCCCCATTTGCCTTCATTCAGCAGCCCTTTCATTAACATTCCTTGGATTTTTTGCCGTGAGCCAAAGTTGGAAGCGTTCATTCAGGGCTGAGGAGCAACACACTCATATGGCTGACATAAGGAGAGAGCTGAGCAGATGGGATTTGCTAAAGTGAATATGGTCCTCCACTTCTCGCCACTTAGCAACGTTTTATTTCCATTCCTGTCTTCTCACACGTCCGTCATTACCAATGACAGAACCCCACTTTGAAGTATTGCAGGTGGGAAAGGACTGCTAGACAGATGTGACCTCATCCGAAGGGGACATTGCGCCATGGCGGTGGAAACAGTGGCAGCAGTGGCACTGTCACACTCCATGTCCATGAAGAGGAAAATGACTAACGTAGAGCCACAGATCTGAAGGGACTCTTAAATGTGTCTCCCTCTCTCACAGCTGTGTTTGATCTGATGACATGATTTATAACAGCCTCTGGCAGAAGATGACTGCGCTAGTCACGTTGCACAAATATGCACCGTGTGTTATCATTTATTGCTCCCTTCTGCGAGTCTGCTAACTATAAGGCGAAATGACTGACAGACTTTTAAAGGGTCAGTTCACCTTAAATCACAAAAACACATATTTTCCCCTCTTCCTCCTACTGTAGTGGTATGTAGATTGCTTTGCCAGGTTTTATGATATCAGCAGCAGAGATTTCTGGCGCCGCCCCGATTCTGCAGGTGAATGGAATTTGGCTGGCGGTGCTCAGAGCTTCGGAAACATTGGACAACTTGCGGTTTCTCGGGATGATTCACAGACCCCACTTTCAACACGTTTCGCTGTATTTTACTGTCAAAAGAAAATAATCAGGTAAATTGTATGTATAGTGGCCAAAATCACAAATTCCAATCTGTGCAAAATGTGACATGCTCTGCTCTTAGACACTTTATTCGGATAAAGGAAGTCCAAATGAAAACTATATGAGGGTCTGTGGATTATCTTGTGAAACCGAGACTTCCAAGAACCAAGTTTCTGGAAAGACATATTGCTATTAAGTTTTCCAAATAATATTTTTCTGTTTTTTCAACACCACAAACAAAATTCCATTCACTTCCAACATTGCTATAACTTTTCTTATCCATGAAAATCTAGAGGTGAGAGAGAACCAACCCTTAAATATAAAGTACAAAAGTAATGTGGGCAGCTTTTACTGACATTACAATGCATACTGCAGTTTAATGACTGTGGAAAACATTCTGCACACACTGACTGATGTGACTGTAACGCACAGCTCATGGTACTTGTCATCTTGATGCACTCAACATGTGTGAGTTGAATGCTTTTTAAAGACTGTCTGACGCATCTAATTGGCATATAATTCGATATATTCACTTTATTAACATAAGTCATATGTCTAAATAAGTTTAGGACAATGTTATTCAGTTTTTCATTTTAGAGTAATGCCTCCGTGGGGGTTTTCAACCCGTTCTCATTCCCAGGGTGTCAAATACCAAGACTTTGTCACAGCCGTCGGTACTGTCGCACAAGGCACACTTTAGCGCCGGTATGAAACGTACCATACGTTCCATTAACAACTATGTAAACCCATCCGCGGCAACAGTAAACGCTCTGATAAAATGCGCCGGGAGTGTGGTGACGTAGTTTAAGGGTGAAAAGACACACACCAGATGGGCAGCAGGGGAGGTGGATGGGAGATCGCTGTTTGTGTCCTGTGCGTCACGTTACAATCAGCTGTTCATTCCTGTCCCGTGTGCACAACATTCAGAGTCATTTTCACTGTACAAACGTAGTAGTTTTAAGCCCAATCATGTAGTTCTTTCCTAAACCTATTGTAGTGGTTGTGTTGCCTAAACCTAAAATGACGGCAAGGGTAACTATAGTGGTTTTGATGAAAATAAAGTGACGCCAAGGGGCGTGACAAAGTAACAGTATGCGAATTGATTTGTTCGTGTGTTTGTTGTGTTTGCGTCCACCTGAAGAATGTAAGTCCAATATTCAGTCTACTTTTAGCTCTGTTTTGGTCTCCACCAACTCCGGAAGGAAATATCTGCCTCTGTAGCTGCTTATTACTCCAGAGTTTTTACTATTTTTGCCAGTTGCTAACTTTGTTTCCTGGTCGATGCAGGACAGGTATCAGGGCTTTAAACAGCTGCTTTTTGCAGCTGGAAACAAGGTGATGAGCTTCAACCAAAACAATAAATTTGCCAGCCGTAAAACCAAAACAATGTAAAACGCTCTGTAGAGCTGAGGGGAACTGCACAAGTGGATGATAATTCCCTTTAGGTTCATCACAATGAGTGACCCTTTACACTAAATATTGTAATTTGATCCACTGTTGATATAAGTGCAGCTTTAAAGCTCATGTATCTTATTACAGGGATTCAACTTACTTTGCCTGGGGGCCACTTTTGCAAAATGACAGGAGGCCATGGGTCAGTTAATAAACACACAATAATATTTATCATATAAAATGAATAAGCAATTAAAGCACCATAACTCATCTTTCTTTGAAATTCTAACTTACTAACTTATTATTGTGGGCTTAGCCTGGACCTCGGGGGTCTGGGCGGATCCTCCCCATGCACTTATTTTTTAATAAACAAGCTCTATTAATCTATTTTGATGCTTTTATGCACTCTGGCTCCATATTCACATTATAAATACAAAAGAAATTCCCACAGTGAATCAATTTATCTTCACTGTGAATTACAAAATGGTTGGCGGGCCACCCAGCACCTTATCTGGCCCGCGTAAGTTGAGTATCACTGTTGTATTATCTTTAAACCTTTTGATTCACTATTACAAGCCCAGCATCTCTCGCCAATCAGAACGAAATAAACACATGATTCTGTAATCATACGCACATCCCCATGATAACATATTAAAGTTGTGATACGCTTTTCTGCTTTTTTTTTTTTTAAATGTGAGATGACTCTCCAGAGGTTAAGCACCATCTGACTTGAATTATGTGCCAAATCACCAGATTCACCCGATATCAATCTGTCCTTAGTTTGTGGCCACATTAAATGAGACGTATGAGGTAGTTTCATTTGATACAGTACATCTGCTTGTATTTTCCTTTGACTCTGACCCAGAGAACACATTTACACTTTCTGCTACAGTGCACTTAGAAAAATCACAGATCACAATTTCACTCGTGTTTCACTGTGCCATGAGGATAAGCCTGCCGGATGTTTTCCTCACACTTCTCGTGAGGCGGGTTGAGCTGAGGGGCTTTTCTTGTATTTTTCTTTGATTAGGCACACGGCTCGCTGAGAACGAGCCAAAACAGGACGATGGCATGTTGATAGGTACGATATATCTGTTACTCGACAGTGGGGTCTAAAGAAAGAAATAGAGAAGGACGGAGCATATGAGTTGATAGAAACATGGATGATAAAACTACTCAACTTGTGCCAAAATAGTCTCCTGTATTTTTTAAAGCATGCTACTTTCAGCTTCATGTTGCACACAAGCATGAAATCACACGGCAGACGTGTGCCAGCACCATAAATGCCCACAAAAGACACGCTTGCAGTCTGAGTCCTTTTTATTTACTGCTCTGGCACCACACGACAGGGACATGGGATATATTATGGTGGAAAATTCCTGGTCCTGGTTTCCTGGATTAATACGGACCAAATATAAAGTGTCAGCTTCGATTTGGGTATTTACGTGAAAATGAAAAGGGGGAATTCAGCTGCTGGTGTTGAATCAGAGTACAGAAACGGCATGATACGCTCATGAAAGGGGGTTTTGCTTTCACTGGCTGGCCCAGCGGTTGTGACTTTTAGCGGTGCCAACACACAGGCTATGATTAAACGAGTTTGTGTGGTAATCTGCAATATTTTGAAATATAAAAAAGATGATGATTGACATAACATAACAGTGATTCAACCTAGTGTATGGAATTGCTATCGTAAGCATCAAGTGTCTGGCCTGTCTTTTCTTTTAAACATGATGTATTATACATTTCTGCTGTAAGGACAGAAAAGAACAGGGTAGTGCTGCAATTTGCAATGACTGATCAGTTAAAACTTCATAACTGTCTGTTAGGAAAAATCCTGTAATGCACAGGAGACAATGTGTTTTACATTTGCACATTCAGTTTGCATGAGCAGTGAACCACCGTAACTAAAAAGAGAAAGAAATAAAACACCATGCGTGATGGGACAGAATCTGTTGTCACCTTCACATTTATTTTTATAGTATATATGGTATTAGTTGTACTTTATTGCTGATTTAACAATGATTTCTTTTATTTTTTTATTATTATTATTATGGTGTTAGTTCCTCTAGCAGACTCCTTGTTGCTGCTTGGATTTTTTGAGCGCTCTGTCATGGTTGTGATGTCTGAAAGACGCCCTGGGACCTGTAGTGGTGTTGGTTTGTCCTGTTATTTAACCCACCTCTAAGCTACATGTTCCATTCATCCAACAGCCAGAGGCAGAGACATTACTCTTGGCCTGCACTCCAGGGACCTGCGATGATCTCTAACCTACTATGTATCTGTTCTCACTGCTGTGTCACTGTATCAGGTCTCTGTCCAGGTTATTGCCTTGTTGAATCCTGTTTATAGATTCCACCTAAATCCACGAGGCTTCTCCAAAAGTAGATGAATGAAATCTGGACATTCATATGAGTCCATAATGACTCAATCTTAAGCACTCATTTTCTTCTTATCAGTAAATTATCAAGACCTGGAATGTAAATAGGATAAAATGTACTCTCCCTCGAATTAATTGAGAACAACAAAGTAGACATTCAGCATCCTGGAGCTGGTGGGAGAAAGTGATGACATGTAGAGATGAGACAAAACAAGGTTCCTCACAGCCTGCTAAGTGGATCAGGGTCCGTTTTCCCCCTGGGCAAGATTAGTCGTCTTGGGAAATGAGCACAAGTAGGTATTAGCACAGTGACACAGCTCCATCTATTCTCCCCTGGCTTACACAAAACTCTGGCTGGATGGATAACACATACTTCCTGGATTAAATGCCCTGTGATAACTGAGTGACTTTAAAGAGGACCTATTATGCTTTTTCCCTTTCCTTTCGTGTGTTACATAGTTTTTTGTGCATGTAAAAGGTCTGCAAAGTTACAAAGCCCAAAGTCCACTCCAAAGGGAGTTACTCTCCCCCACAGAAACACTGCTCCTGAACTGCCTGAAACGCCTTGTTGAAGTCCCGCTTTTTCTTCCGTAATGTGCTGATGTCATCAAGTAACACAGCTGCATAATACCTGCCTCGTGGCTATTTTGGCACGCCCTCAAACAAAGCTAGTCAGAGCGGAGCAGAGCAGAGCTGGAGCGGAGTCTGAAGAGTTTGGTTCGGTTGACCAATCACAACAGAGTGGGTCAGCTGACCAACCAGAGCAGACGGGGGCGGGTTCAGGAGCTTCAACAGAGCGTTTTAGACAGAGGGTGAAAAGAGGTGCTGCAGCATAGCCTGTATGAGAATAATAAAGTGTTTTTTGACCATTATATAGCATGTAAACATGTTCTAGTAGAAACCCAAAATACAAGTATGCACCTCAAAATAAGCATAACATGTCATCTTTAATGCCACAGGAAAACAAAATGTAATTTTGTTAGGGTTACTTCACCATGTTTGTATAGCTATACTTCTGCTTCTCTCATTTATTATAATAGAGTTGCCAAAGGACGAGATGAAAAAATTAGATGACGTGATGAAAGGAGCTCAAACGATGGAAGAACATGTGGAAAACATGATGGAAACATGTGTGTTTCATGTATTCATTGGAGGAAGGTTACAGTCTCCTCATCGCTCCACACACATCTGATGTTTTTGTCTCTTCAGTGGAAGCTTGAGTGACAAATAAGTCACGTTTCATGTGTGTCATGATTTATTCGCTGAGTCTCTTTTCATTGCACTTTGTCACGTTTGGTTTTTATCCATATCAATTTCCAAGAAAATTGCTCTCAGTGAAATGTAATTGTCCCTTACACCACTGTTTCTTCTTTTTTGAGTTGTGACCCTCCCAGAATTATCATGTTGGTGTAAACAGCTGCATCTAAATACCTTCCCCTGCTGATATTGAGTGATGGTATTGTGAATGTTCTGATTAATAAATGTAAGCTAAATAAATAATGCTTTGTTTGTGTTGATAGTTTTGTTTAGGTAGCAATTATGAATTGTCCAATGTGCTTCAGGCATTTTAATGCCAGTGGATTTTTATTGCGTTTAGGGACTTCTTTTCTACCCCTGACCCGCCAGAAATCCCCCATCAGAAAATCATGTGCATGCACACTTTGACTCTCACAAACACACTCAATAAAATCTATTCTGAGGCAAATTATATCACTGGTGCAGGCGATGTAATGTAAAAACCATTCCCCAGTCTAAAATGTTATTTTATTTTTTATATAATATATATATATATATATATATATATATATATAATAAAAAAAAATTCTCCACAACCATCTGGAAACCCTCGGAAATAATCTTGTGACCCATTGACCCATAAACTATTGACTTAAACCACAGCTGCTTTGTGTTCATATATGTCATATTTGCATATGTTAACAGTGAAAAATCCCCATCGCGCTGAAGAAGTCTGTTATGGAAACAATATCTCTATTTACTGTATATAATAACATTGTGAAAGTGAAGGTGAAATGTGTGGATCTGGTGTGAACATCGCCAGCTACTGAGACAACACGTCTGCCAGCACCGTCCAGCTTCAGTCAGAGCCTGAAACAGAGAGAAAGAAAACAAGACCAGCAAAGTAAATTCTGATTGGCTGAAGCAGAGGCCTTGCTAGCTGATTGGTTGAATCTTAGAAAGAGATGAGTGGCTCCAAATGCAAAGTTAAGGGAAACTAAAAAGCAAAAATAAACTGGGTTAGAGCCAGATTCAACAGAAGCAGTTTCTGTGATCTTAAGATGTATTAAAGCAACTTTAAAGGACCACTTCATATTTTAAAACCCTAACTGTGGGGGGACGTGTGTGGTATAGATACCTCGTAGTATCATAAAGAGAAAAGATTTGGTGATGCAGTACAGATGTATTAAGGTGTCCGTATTCTATTATTGCAAATTTACAAATATTCACAAGGTATGAAGCAATCTTAATGCAACTGTGTACAACTTTCACAGTGCTAATAGCTGTTAGCTCAATCTGAAGATGGTGGATGGTTTTACACTGAAACTGCAGGAATAAATGGCCATTTTACGGTAAGACAGAGCACACTGTTACTGCGTGTTTATGGCTGTTTAATGAATTGTGCCAATGTTTGTCAAGCTCTATAATCTAAGTATACTTTAGTGATCAGTTTGACGTGCATTTAGAGTTTCAGAGTGTGTGATAGGTAACAGTTGGCAGCTGTGCGGACAGATGGCTTTGGATGGCAAATGCATCAGGTTGTGCCTATAAGTTTTCAGCAAAAAATCAAACAGATGTGTAGAGGCTCTATTTGTGATCCTGCACGTGTGGCTGATCAATAATACTTGTTGAATCCTGCACTGACATAGTTTATTATGTGTAAAGCTTTTGCCTGTATGCACTGCAGACACCTAATATGAGTTTTGACACAACACATATACCTGGTGTGTGGTGTATTTTCATACATGCTAACAACCAGAATGAGTGTGTCTGTCCACATAACTTGCAGCAGTTAAACTAACATTACGAATTCACTTCTAAATAGTAATTTGACAGGTTCCCAGCATGTCCCAGTTTATTTTAAAAAGACACTATGCATGTAACGAGCGGAAACTGACACACCATACCTGAAATATCCAAATCTGACACTAGAGGAGTACCTATAGAGCGTCATAGTTTGAAGCGTATAGGGCAAGGGTCAATAACCTTTACTATCAAAAGAGCCATTTTAGTCAAAAACAAAAAAAAAGAAATCTGTCTGGAGCCGCAAAACATTTGAGCATTGTGATGGAGGTAACACAGCCGTAATATTACGAGAATAAAGTCATAACTTTACGAGAAAAAAAGACAATAACACGTAAAATTACTACTTTATAATATTATGACTTTATTCTCTTAGACTTATGACATTATTCTGATAGACTTTCTTTTCTCGTAAACTTCTCACCTTATTCTCATAATATTATGAGTTTATTCTCGTAATCTCAGATTTATTCTTTTTCCTCAATGTGGCCCTAATGCTCCATCACACCGTCGTACCATAGACATACAACAATGATGAATAAAAATGAAAATGTAAACAAAAAACAGTTATTCATTTCCATTTTTATAAATCCACAGGGAGCCACTGGAGAGGAGCTGTGGCTCCGGAGCCGCAGGTTGCTGACCCCTGGTATAGGGCCAGGCCAGGGGTGTTAGCAGATGTGTTTTCTTGTTGGAAATGTGATCGTGAGTGACGGGTGGTATGTGGGTTTTGGCAGGTAGCTGCTGTCCCCTGTTTACCGGCACTGAATCTTTTAGTGGTACGTAGTACCAGACCGTACCGGCCTACTTTCACCCCTGCCACTGACCAAGTGTCGGTATTTGACGAATTGGGAGTGAGAATGCGTTGGCTTAACATCACCATGTTAGCATTGTCTTCCTGAGCTTGTTAGTATGTTGACTTTAATATTACAGTCATGCTAATATTACTTTTTAATTTTTTGTGAGAGGGAGCATTCAGTGCTTTTAACCTGTGCTGCCTGTTGATGGTTTGGAACACACACACGGTCATTTACCTGCAGAACTTGGTCTGGTCTGGGTTATTGTTATTAATGCTACTGGCTGCTGTTTCTCAGCCTGAGCCGACAGATGTCTATCAAAGGTGGCATGAGGTAAAAAAAAGAAAAGAAAAATTTGGAAATGCAAGGGCGACTGTCACGTACAAATTCACCTCCAAACTGGGATTTGACTGGTTTCCAGCATGTTGCTGCTGTGCACGTATCCCTTTTGTAAATGACAAACCTGTCTATACAACATATTTTTAACAGCAGAGCCTTGAAAGATTTCCAATTGTTGAAACTGAGAGTACTAGTCAATAAGATTTTCTTCCTATTGCCCCATGCATGAACTATGCAGCATTAAGTATCATTTCAGCAACAACAAATCACTTAAATATTTGAGTTAGTGGTTTTTCTAGTATGCATGAGCGAATGTTTGTTTGATGTTTCCAAACAAGTGATACAACTGCAAATCGATACCCAGCTAAGCCTGAAATGGAGCTAAAGACACCAGCTGCCTGAAGTTTTTTGTATCCAGTAAACAGCCTTTCTGCTCTCTGAAAGGGTAAAAGATACTCAACTTTGACATAAGAGAGAAACAAAAGGCTGTTAACAAGCAATTTCCCAGCAGAGCAAAAAAGATTTTTATAGGGATTAGTAACCAAATACAAACTGTGTGCTCAAGCCAGAAAGGTGTTTCTATCCAAAAGGCAAAACAGTTTATGCCTGTTAAGAGCACATAAAACCAACCACTGACCCACTCCATCTCCTGTTGCAGCCATTAGCCTGCAGGAGGCGCTGTAAATTACTGCCACCCAGAATAAAGCCTTTCAAAAACAGTTTCTTCCTCTCTGCAATACTGACCTTTTACTCCTTGGCTCCTTGAATCTGTATTCAATCTGTATCTAACTGTCGTGCTGTGTGTGTATTTTGACATCTGATGTGATCGTGGCTATGTGATTCTTGTCTTTGCAATGATGTTGACGGAACCTGTAACGGCTTAGCTGTGTGCTGATTAGAGTGAACTGAATTGAACGGCCGCACTCAAAGTGTGACGAATTGCCTGCCGTCATTCAGGGGGAGAGACATGATGAATCATGAAAAAAAAACAGAAACTCAAACCCTGCTAACTTTTTCACCCCGGTGCACCTGCCATTGTTGCATGAACCAGGCATGCTTGATGGATTGTTGGGTTTCAGAAAGTGCAAAAATAAAGCTAGTGAGAGGGTGAGATCGATCTCTACGGTGGCCCTGAAAGCTCAACGCACTGCAGCTTAAGAAATGACATGCAAATAGACAAAACACAGGGAAATATGAAGAGGGGCGCGTAGGGAGTCGGTTGGGGTGGATGAGTGGGTCGAAGAATAACAGACTTTCGCACAAGAGACCAGCGTTCGTGTCCCATGTAAAACCAGAAGTCAGATTTATTCGTCACTTAAGTTACTTGGCAGTAGGCAGTATATTTTTGGCATCACTGGGCAAAAATTCAATAATAACCTTTCAGCATATTGTAATTCAAGTGTTCTGAGAGATAACTAGACTTCTGCACCTCCTCATGCTCTGTTTTCAGGCTTTAAAAAATCTAGCCTGTGATGGGAGACTTTGATCAATCACAAGTTATTTCATGACTCAGGTCACGCGACTGGAACTTGGTGTTCCTTCAACAGATTTCACAATGGCTGCCGCGTCACAAACTTTCTCATTTTACAGCTAAACCATGCACTACAAGATGTTTCTGAAAACAATTGAGGCAAGAAATAGGAACATAATATTGATTAATATTTGTCTCATAGACAGCAGTTGGACAGCAGACCTCAGACCAGCTCTGACTACTTGTTTTCTTCCGGTCTGTGAAATCTTGCAGATGCAGTTAAGAGCACCGAAGGACACTGGAGGACACAGAGGCACATTTTTTTCACATTTTTTTCAGGTTACCCGTTTCATATACTACTCTCAGGATATATCGACCGTTTTATAAAAATAACTTTTTTTAATCATATTTGCTCCGATCTCATCTACTTCAGCTTTAAGTAACGCCACATCCAGAGTTATTTTAAGCCAAACCACAATCTTTTTCTAAACCTAACTGAGTAGTTTTATCGCCTAAATGAGCAGTTTTATGGCCTAAACCTAACTGAGTAGTTTTGTTGCCTAATCCTAACCAAGTCGATCTTTTCCTAAACCTAACTAAGTAGTTCTATTGCCTAAACCTAAGGAAGTTGTTTCCTATGGAGACGGAAGTTTATTTTGAAAAGACTGTATGCATGTATCAAACAGAAATTGCCACGTGTTGCTGGACATTCGTGGGAAAACAAACGAAAAAAGAGGAATAACTTTTTCGTAAGATATCATACGAACCGTTGCATGAGAATACGTTGCCCTGACACATTCAAAACTGACGCTAGAGGGGTACCTATAGAGCGTCATAGTTGAAGTGTTGGGAAAGTGTTGGTATTTGACAAGTTGGGAGTGAGAATGTTGTCTTAACATCACCATGTTAGCATTGTCTTCCTGAGCTTCTTAGCATGTTGACATTAACATTTAGCCCAAAGCATCATAGTGCCTATAAGCAAAGGCTCACAGAGCTGCTATAGCATGAATCTCAGTCTTGTTTCTACCTCCCTGCATATATGTGTGTGTGTGTGTGTGTGTGTGTGTGTGGATATTTACGTTGATGTACTCTTAGTCCATTTATACACTGCTCCTTATACACACAGTAGAGTTGTCTTGTGCCTTAACAGCAAACACATGGATCCTATGTGCAGCTCTCTGTTTTGACACCCTGTATAGTGGAACTACAAACACACACAGTATTTTTAGTTTGGCACCAGTTCGGGCAATATGGAAGTCAGGAAGGAGCACAAGAGGGCCATGCATGGTGTCAAGGAGAGGAGGAGTGGTGCTCTTCACCAGCCCTCTGACACTAAATGTTAGAGGGGGGCTGTTGTGAATATGATCAAGGAGTCTTTTGTTGCCTTAAACTGGAAGGTCCTTGTCTCTTTGCCTGCGAATATCCTTAGCTCGCAGCACGTGTCAATGTTGCGCTACCAGTGTGAGGGAAATGCACAGAGAAGGTCAAATAGGCAGCTTGCAAAGAACCGCAGAGTTTGTTCACAGACAGCCTACAGAAAAGATTCCACATCAGCGACCATATGTAATTAACTGTTTTAGGTAGGTAGCAATAAAACTGTATTCGTCCGTTTTCTTGAATTCCTGCCTCCAGCCACTGAGACTGTCTCTATCATGCGGGCTTGACCCAGAGGTTGCCAATTTGTGTTTGTGTCTTTGTCTGCCGCTCTAGTACAGGCGTGTGGTTTTGGCGAGGAAAAAAGAGAGGACAGAGTTGCGGCGGCGGCGCATGGGGGATGGAGCTGGATGTGGAGGAGAGACAGGACAAAGAAGAGGAGGAGAGGATGATGTATTTAAGCCTAACAAGCCATAAACAGAGCTGAGGTGAAGAGTGCATGCCAGGGGGACGAAGTGTATATAATTTCAAGAGCAGAAGTATAGAAATATGCTACAATAGAGCTCTGGCCACAACAGTGAGATAAACAAAACTCTCTTCTACTGTCATATTACAGTAGAGTTTTCTACGTCCATGAAACAGACTCAAATAGACTCTATTTGCCAATTGGGTAGTGCATGATTTTAATTTTCCTCCTTTCAGTTAAAGCTGGAGTAGGCAAGTTGGAGCAAATATGATTTTAAAAAAAGTTGTTTTTATAAAACGGTCACTATATCCTGACAGTAGTGCATGAGACAGATAATCTGAAAAAAGAGATTTTTTTAAAACCTGAAAACAGAGCCATGAGGAGGTGCAGAAGTCTCTCAGAACACTTAAATTACAATATGCTGAAAGGTTATTATGGATTTGTTTTCCCCAATGTCCAAAATGATTCCGCCTACTGCCGCTTTAATGCACTTTGGGTTTGTTTGTAATGACATCTGCAGTCAACAAAACTTCTCTGAGCCCAATTTACCCTGGTAGCACGGTCATTTCACAGTCTCATTGTGCCTCGGGCCTTTCTCACTGCCACCCCCGCGAGACCAAATAAAGTCAGCCACTTTCTGGTTGCTGATGTCATCTCCACCATTTAAATGATTGCCCTATAATCAGCCCCGCTCTGCTCTGTGATTGGAGCGGCCGGTCCAATCTGAACCTCGCCGACTTCTGCGGGACCGACGGCAGAGAAGATGAAGGCACATATGGAATCCTTTCAAGTCAATCTCTCTCTCTCTCTCTCTCTGCGCTCGCCTTAAGTAATCATTTGGACTTTTTTTTTCAAAATAAAACTCCCAAAATTAAATTGAAGCTACCAGTGAATGAGAATTTTATTCAGGTCATGATGCTCGTTCAGGGTCCAGTAACAATTTCCTGATATGAAAACTGACTTTAATATGTGTGATAAATATCCTAATTGTTGGTGCAACATTCACCATTTAGTTCATTTAAACCTGCAGCTTGATTTTACTGCTGTAAAGGAAGATACATAGTTTAATCAGAAGAGGCCCATGAGACTGAGATCATGTTTCAGATGTAATGAGGAAAAGTAATTCAGTCATGAGAGGTTGAGCACTGCAACTTGATTGTTTCTGCCCTACAATGTTCTCATTATGTGATCAGAAGACACCAATTAAAGCACTCTAGTAAAAAATTGCCCATTCTGAGTCCCTAGTCAAGAGCTGCTGAAGTGACTGAATTTGGATGGGGCTAGTATTGAATAGTACATTGTATTTGGAAATTGGACCTTCTTCAGAGAGAATTAGTATGATTGCCTACAATTACTCGCTCAAATATATCCACAGGGGTGCCCAAATAAAATGCAATATTGGCTTACCACAACATTCTGCAACTGGTCATTAAGAGCCACAGCTCCTTCTGTTTAACATCGCGTATAGCTGTCCTGATAAAAAACGGTCTCAAAGTCTACCAGAGGACCTCGGCAACAAAGGAGATTTATGCATGGCATGTTGCTGACAAAGAGCGACACGGGTGGTCAAGAGTCTCTCGCAGACCCAGATGACTGGCCTGCTGCTGACCCTGGACCAGGCCTGTCACTCCAGTGTCTCTCCAGCACGTCAGCTGTCAGCCTGCAGAGCAGTGATGCCAGCCACAACAGAAAACAACAGTCTAGTCTGTACTCAACCTGTGACATCAAGAGCAACAATCTGGGGTTAAATACAATACAGTTATAGAATAGATGCCTTTTTATAATATGCATGCTGGAAAAAAAACAGTGGTAACTTTATTTATCACCGTATATTTGCTGGTATCTAATTCAGTGGTTCCTAACCTGGGGGTCGAGACCCCCAAAGGGGTCACAAGAAAAAGTCTCTATACGATATTCAGAGCATTAATATAGCAGCAAACAACTATTTGCTATGTGAATACATAAAGGCTATTTCTGTGTGTGTGTGTGTTGTAATCCAAGCCTCCCTTTGTTTGCACGCTTTTTAGTGCATGTTCGTGCATGTGAGCTAGCCAGCATGCTCCACTGGCTAGCTGGCCCGACCGATGGCGCCGTCACGGAAGCGTAGCAACCACCCTCTGGTTCCCTGACAGGTAAACACTGTTATCTGTTTCAGCACTGCCGCTGTCGTTTGCACGGTTAGCGCTGTTAGCACCGTTAGCTGCAAGCACCGTTAGCTGCAAGCCGCCTGCTCAGCCGTCACCATGTTGAGAGCTGTGCGGAGGTCATAGAAATGCTCCCAAACTAGTATTTAGTACCTTTAAGCAAATAAGAAAGAAAGATTTATGTTACATAAAATATATTTTTTTTCTCTTATTTACTTTTTTTCTGCACTTTTTAGCTTTCTGTGAAATACTGGATAAGATCTAAGGAAATGCTAGCTAGTTTCAAACTGTGATGTGAAACATAAGGAGCCTAATGTTGTTTTTCATAAAAATGCAATAATATCCTCTGACATTATCCACTATCGATGCCGTGTATTATCCATATTATCCATTCACTTTATTATAAATAATTTGTCCCTCAAGGGGCAATTTGAGGCCAGTGAGTTTACAGAAACAAATATGCATAAACAAGTCATTCAAACACAAAAACATCATCTAAAAATACAAATATGACAATGTTAGAAAGTGCTTAAATACACAAAGGTTAACTGCAGTGGCCAATCTATATCGCTGGTCAACAATATCCACCATTATGAAGGCACATCAAAAGTGTCAAAGTGCAAGTACATTTATATGATAAAAGTTCCCAGAAAGAGATGATATGACCACACCTAGATGCTCCTGACTGGAAAGGACCCGCCTCCCTCAGGTGTAATCACTTCGTCTTAATGAGAGGCTTTACTGTACTGTGTGCTGCCTTCCTCCTTTTGTTCTTCTGTCTATGACCTCAGACATGATGTGTTTGTTCTGCGAGTTAATTCACTTCTTCATTACTGCATAATATCTGTTGATGCTGTTTGCAGAGCTAAAATCACAGACAGAGGCAGCCAAAGAACTATTAAGAAATCTGCCTTTTAAAATAAACAGCTCTGCATGAATGGGACCTGCTGACTGCTTCTCCTTCTGTGCTCGTATCAGTTAAATCAAGTCCAGTGCGTTCCTGTCCAACACGATAGACCGTTTCAGAATTGCGTTGCTAGGCAACAGCTCAGGTCCATGTTTACTTCCTGTCAGTTTTATGTTAGTCACATACACTGCAACAGAAAATAAACTGACACATATTAATGTTTACCTTTTACAACTGTGATATGGTCTATTTTCATTGTTGCTAGAGCAACAGCTGTGGTCCAAGTTCCTGTCAGCTACTACATTATGAAATGCAAAGTGACCCATTTAGATGGTTTATGTTGTCAAGTTTGAAAAGGTAAACTCCCCATCTTTGTAAATGGACTTGCATTAATATAGTGCTTTTCTAGTCTTCCGACCACTCAAAGCGCTTTACACTACATGTCAGCATTCACCACACACACACTGTTGGCAGAGGCTGCTAAGGTGCCAACTTTGCCCATCAGGATCTAATCTAAATACTCATTCACACACCGATGGCTATGCCTTCGGGAGCAATTTGGGGTTAAGTGTCTTGCTCAAGGACACATCGACCTGTGACCTGGAGCAACCGGTGATTGAACCACCGACCTTCAGATTGGTGGACAACCTGCCCTACAGTACCCTCTAAGTCACAGCTGCCCTCTTTTGTACTGTGGCAGTTCACAAGAACCAAACTTCCTTCTGTTTGTTTTGACATACAAGCATATTTATCACATTCCTGATGGCATTAGATTAAGCACTGAACTCCACCCTTGTTGGAGTAAGACGGATATGTCCTCTTTTATATTCCACACATTCCTCTTCTCGAGCTGCTAGCCTGCAGCAGACATGCTACAGAGCTACAGAGGTTTGGTAAACTCATTTCTTTCTAACTCCACCCCCACAGATTATTTTTCATTTTCAAACTTGTAGTCTTCAACTCCAACTGAAGCTGACTGGACTGAATGAAAATGCTGATGGTTGATATAGCTAACTGACTCGGGGCCAGACTGGATTACCAACCAGCAACTTCCAGGGACCCTTACACCTTCAGGGCCCCCAGAAGCTCCAGGTTATTTGATTAATTGCAAATTTGTTTGGGAATTTGCCCCTCTAAAATTGAAATTAGGGTCGTAAACCTAAAAGCTAGTTTTCAGACCTTCATTGTTTAAATGTATACTGTGCTCATATGGTGCATATTCTTATTCAAAGGGGAAAAACTCACTTTTGCAGTGCTTGTTCGCATACATTTGGGTATCTGGAGTGCCAACCCAACCCACAAACTGTAAAATAAGACAACTCAGTCAGTTTTTTGTCCACTGCCTAGATCACATGGCCTAATTCCAATGTCCACACTCGCAGGCTTTAAGGCGCGTTCCCTCAAAGTCTGCGAGGATTTAGGGCTGTCAAATCGTCAAAGTGCTTGAGGGCTCTCTCGCAGACATTTTGAGCCCTTTATGCACACTTTCCATAAGTCAGCATTTCTGGGGAATTACTCACAAATCATAGCTTTGTGACATTAAACACAGGATTTCCAGGGGAAGCCTGCAGGCGTTAAAATAAAAAAAGGTAAACAAAGAGGACGGCACATGGGTGCTCAACATGGCATATTGAATTTACACAATAAGGTTACCTCTTCTCTCGTAAGGCAAGAGACTGGACAACGTTCACATCAGGCAGTAAAAAACATAAAATAAAAACCCACTATTGGCGTCATCAAGGTCAATATGTGGCTGCAAAGTGCTGTCCCATACCATTTCAAGCCATAACCATTACCATTTGCAGCCTCTCACGCTCGGCCAGGTAACGTCAGTCAAGTCCCTGAGGTTTCAGGGTTTAAGGCCTTTTGGGGGACATTGAGATTGGGCCCATGTGATCCAACAAGCCATTCAGATTTGGTTCCCCTTCCTATGTCACATGCAGGCTCATTAGAATATATCGCCCACAGCTTGAGAACTATACCTTTGCAAAGGTGCACCATATTTTTCTCACAAGCCAATCGGAGCATCCTGGGCTTTTTCAGGAGAAGGGTTTTAAAGAGACAGGCGCTAAAACGGAGCGTTTCGTGAATACAGGTATATTCAAACAGAGAGTATGAGGAAAATAATGTGTTTTTTGAACATTAAAGCATGTAAACATGTTCTAGTATAAACTGGGGCTGTCAAAGTTAACGCCATAATAACGCATTAATGCAAATTCATTTTAACGCCACTAATTTCTTTAACACATTAACGCTACCTGTGATTTTTAGTTTGTAGCAGGCTCAGTTTTAGAGCTAGAATACTGGCATCAACCCGAGGAATCCGTTGGTACCAACCATGTCATACTAGCTAGTCGAGAAGGAGGCTAAATAATACTCAAAATTGACGCAAAATTTTGTTGAGGAAAAACTGGCATGGCCATTTTCAAAGGGGTCCCTTGACCTCTGACCTCAAGATATGTGAGTGAAAATGGGTTCTATGGGTACCCACGAGTCTCCCCTTTACAGATATGCCCACTTTATAATAATCACATGCAGTTTGGGGCAAGTCATATTCAAGTATACACACAGAGTATTAAATACTTGACAAATCTCCCTTTAAGGTTCATTTTGAACAGATGAAAAATGTGCGATTAATTTGTGATTAATCGCGATTAACTATTTTAATTGATTGACAGCCCTAGTAGAAACCCAAAATACAAGTATGGACCTGAAAATGAGCACGATTTGTCCCCTTTAAATCTGTTTAAACTGTTTAGTTGAAGGTGACAGAGTACAGGGCTCAGACAGACGATGGTGGTAGTGGTTCAGGGTATCAATAGGGGCCTACTTGACTCAAGATAAGCTTCCACCATAACTATTCTTCTTGTCATTTTGGACAGTAGAATGAATTCTTTTCAACTCAACGTCAATAGAGACATCTGCCTGAGATGACTGATTTTGCGTTTGAAAAATATAGGAATAAATTCTTGTTCTCTTCTAGCTGCAGGTTATAGAAACCATCTGTCACTGAGACTTGTTAAATGAGAAAGTCCAGGAGGGGCTGGAACCCTTTTTCTGTCCTGGATTTACCTCCAAGGCATAATAAGTGTGATCCAGTCTTCATTTTCACATTCCACAGGATCCTTCTCCTTTCTGAAGAGCAGTAAAAGAAATGAGATCTACCTGAGAACTGCAGAGTCAAAGAAATGTGACTTGATGTGAGTTTTCCATCCCCCCTCATCCTCCTGGTGGCTGGTCCAGCCATACAGCAGAGTCTATGATGGGACATCACTGTCCCCTGCTGGTGCTGTGTAGAAATCTTTTCTTCTGTTCCACCTGCCTTTTATTGTATCATTTCCTTTTTATTTCTTCCAGTCATTTTTATTTTGTGGCTTACAAATGACTCAAAGAGTGCATACATAGTGTCTCACTGCCAACTTGTATTCCTATAAGGTTTGTATAATATGTGTTTCTTTATGATGTGTGATGTGGGATTTTATGTCTCCAACCCTGGGATGATGGATAATAATTTTTTTTCCAAACCCAAGCAGCCTTGCAAAATGTTAAAAGATGGCAGACAGATATGTTTAGGAACCACTAGGTGGCAGCAGTGCAGTGTTTATTCAAATTGGCAGCTCACGTACAACCTGTTAGTCCTCTTCTAGTTTATCTCGGTCTAATGGATGAATGACTCAGACGACCTCCGCAGAGCCACGCACAAATAAGACCGGTGTGTCTCTGGGTTAATAGCATACCACTTTCTGACTGTGGAACATTCGTGATCCACCAATGTTTGGACGAAAGCCCACGCAGCACCTGGGTCCATCAACAAGTCAGCTCTGTGATGGTGGTCTCGTCCCTGAGCCCAAACAACCGCACGTATAAATCATACTGTCTTTCCAGTCGATAATAAAGCAGCAGTGGGAAGAATTGGCGCAAATATGATTTAAAAAAAGTTATCTTTATAAAACGGTCACTAAATCCTAAAAGTAGTGCATGAGACAGACAATCTGAAAAAGAAATGTGCCTCTATGTCCTCCAGTGCTCCTAATGGCATCTGCAAGATTTCACAGACCGGAGGAAAACAACCAATCAGAGCTGATCTGGAGCCTGCTGTCTCTGAGCAGCTGTCAACCACTCGTAAACTCCGATCAAACTGTCAATCAAGGCAGCGCTGATCAAATATGAATCAATATTCTTTTACTGTAATGCCTATGCCTAGCTGTAAAATGAGAAAGTTTGTAACCTGGCAACCATGTTGAGATCTGTTGATGCAATACCAAGCACCGCCCACCAGCCAGCAAAACTTTCTCATCTCAAAAATCTTTTACAGCTAAATAGTACACTACAAGATGTTTCTGAAAACATTTGAGGCGAGAAATAGGCATTACAGTAACAGAATATTGATTCATAGTTGATCAGCGCTGCCTAGTTTGACTATTTGATCAGAGTTTGCGAGTGATTGGCAGCTGCCTGTTGACAATAGGAACGCTCTCTCTCTGAAATGACCTGTGATTGGTCAAAATCTAGCGTCATGGGCTAAATTTTTTAAAGCCTGAAAACAGAGCCATGAGGAGGTGCAAAAGTCTCTCAGAACACTTGAATTACAATATACTGAAAGGTTATTATGGAATTTTTGCCCAATGATGCCAACAACTTTTTGCCTTCTACCGCTTTAAGTGACATGTGATATGTTTTGTTTCATGACAGCCTGATCCAGTGCTGTGATTAAAAGGGTCCCCAAACCGATAAAGAAGAAGAGCAGTCAGCACACAGCACCACCGCATCTAATAAACAATATTTACTTTCATCCTTGAAATACCGGCCTCCATCTTCATGCCTGTCCCTCTGGACTCTGTTTATTAAAAATCAAAAGGTCACTCACGGACATGACAACACTTCCAATAACTTTCCAATACATATGCAGCATCCATACTGATGACGTCCTCCCTCTCCCATATTTAACTTTTCCCCACATTTCACATGGGAAAGGTCTTGTATGATGAAATTGCCTGTTCCATCAAAAAGCAATTTGCTCTAATGAAAAAAGATTATAGATACGGGCAATGAAATTGGTCATACGTTTCAATTACTGAAGTGACGGGCTTGATAAGTGTGTGCCTGGATTGCCAAGTGAGTGGGAGATGAGATCTGAGCCCTGGGCTAAAGATTCATACATTCAAATGGAGGAGTAGCCTCACGTGAGAGCGGCAGATGGATGCATGGGAGGAAAGTATGCATGAACTAAATTCAACAAGCAATGGTGATCTCCACCTCCCCCCCCAAAGTTTTGTGAATCATGACCCAACAGATTTTCTGGCTAAATCAAAAAAAATATTTACTTCAGGAGTGCACAAGAGAACATTTTATTTTTTTGGAATGCTTTGGCAGATGTACAGTGCATACTTTAATAGGCTAATCTATCAAAAAGTAAGCGCAACTACAGGCCAAGTACACCTTTCTGTAGGCCTATAAGGCAAGAATACTGAATTATTACTCAACTCTTACTTAGACTTTTCTGTATACTTGTCAGTATGAGCCAAGTATACTTAGACTTTTCTGTATACTTGTCAGTATGAGCCAAGTATACTTAGACTTTTCTGTATACTTGTCAGTATGAGCCAAGTATAC
>CAKAOH010019837.1:22780-76122 GCA_916701665.1 Sebastiscus tertius
TATACTTAGACTTTTCTGTATACTTGTCAGTATGAGCCAGGTATACTTAGACTTTTCTGTATACTTGTCAGTATGAGCCAAGTATACTTAGACTTTTCCATATACTTGTCAGCATAAGCCAAGTATACTTAGACTTTTCTGTATACTTGTCAGTATGAGCCAAGTATACTTAGACTTTTCCATATACTTGTCAGTATGAGCCAAGTATACTTAGATTTTTTTATATACTTGTTAGTATGAGCCAGGCATACTTAGACTTTTCTGTATACTTGTCAGTATGAGCCAAGTATACTTAGATTTTTCTATATACTTGTCAGTATGAGCCAGGCATACTTAGACTTTTCTGTATACTTGTCAGTATGAGCCAAGTATACTTAGATTTTTTTATATACTTGTCAGTATGAGCCAAGTATACTTAGACTTTTCTGTATACTTGTCAGTATAAGCTAAGTATACTTATGTATACTTTTGGTTAAGTATATCTCTGATAAGTACATAAAAAGTGAACTTGGACACTTGAATAAACTTCATTTTAGTAAGGGACATCCTCTTAATTATTTAGAGCCTTTTCAGTTTTCTGTTGAATCCATATCCGGACAAAGAATACAAACAAAATTGAATTGTTGACATCATATCTTCAGCTGTCTTCTGCCATCCAGACTTTCTAGCAAAATAACACACAGAGGGGAAACGAAAGAGGAAAGGCTGATTAGCTCCTAGCAGGATGAGGGGCTCAGTTTTGTCAAAGCAGTGCTGACTCTGGACCCAGGAGACCCCGTGCAGCAGTCTCATTTACCAACTCCACAGCAAAAGCAAGCGGCCTAATTAGTGTCCGTGACTCCTCTCATTTGGGGCCTCCGCTCCTCTCTCGCTGCACCGTTACAAAACCACAAACACAGACGCTTTAATGTGTGCACAGTATCCTCGTCTGACAGGTGCTGCTGAGAGAAAAATCCTGATGACACAGGCGCCACAGAGGCCTGTGTTATTTGTCATTTTTATGGTTCGGTGTACTTTGCTCGACAGAGAAAACCTGAAATACAACAAAAAGCGACGTTTGGCAGATGTACTGTGTTTGTGGAAGCTTCTGTTTGTCTGGTCACACCAGCTGCACTGCACCACGCTGGGAGTCTGATGCCAGGGATGGTTTGAAAAGTTGAAGACTAGCTGGTGCCATTGGCATCAACTAATGGGGATCCTTTTTAAATAAATAAATGGGGGGACTGTACTGGGGCTCAGTTATGTAGAGGGGAGCACATTTATAAAATGAGCAACAAAGTATTGAGACTCAAATTTGGCACCTATAAACTGCACATTACTACTAGTTACATTGTTTGTCCTCTGTAATAAAATGAAATGCCAAATAAACAACTTTAAATATTCTAATAGGAAGTAATATAAATAAAAAAACTGCTATTTGTAACTCCAAATTGCCTACACCCGTGGTCACATTATATAACAATGGGCCCCTGGACACACTGCAGTGTGTATCCTTCCTACAGTGTATAGGAGCAAGATACCCAGACTGAAAGAGACACAAAACAACTATAAACAATGTTGCCATTTGTAGTTGCTTTGTGTCTCTTTGTAGTTTTTTTGTGTGTATGTGTTTGTTGTTATTTTCTATCTCCTTGTGGTCATTTTGCATTTTTTTGTAGTTGTTTTGGGTTACTTTGTAGTTGCTTTGCATGACTTTGTAGTTGTATCTCCTTGTGGGCATTTTGCATGTCTTTGTAATTGTTTTGTGCCTCTTTGTAGTTGTTTAGAATCTCTTTGTAGTTGATTTGTGTCTCTTTGTAGTCGTTGTGCATCCTTTGTAGTAATTTTGCATCTCTTGGTGGTGGCTTTGCATCTTTTTGTAGTTGTTTTGTGTCTCTTTGTAGTCTTTTTGTAGTTGTTTTGCATCACTTTGTAGCCATTTTTGCACGTCTTTGTTCTCATTTTCTATCTTGTTCTGGTCATTTTGAACTTCTTTGTAGATGTTTTGTGTCTCTTTCTGGTCATTTTGAACTTCTTTGTAGATGTTTTGTGTCTCTTTGTAGTTGTTTTGCATCTTTTTGTTGTTATTTTGTGTCTCTTTGTAGTTTTTTTGTTTCTCTTTGTAGTTGTTTTGCATCACTTTGTAGCCATTTTGCATCTTTTGGTGGCCATTTGTATCTTTGTTGTTATTGTGTCTTTGTTGTTATTTTCTATCTCCGTGTGGTCATTTTGCACTTCTTTGTAGTTGTTTTGCATCTCTTTGTGGTCATTTTGCAGCCTTGGTAGTCATTTTGCATCTTTTGGTGGCCATTTGTATCTCTTTGTGGGTAGCTTTGTGTCTCTTTGTAGTTGTTTTGCATCTTTCTGTAGTTGTTCCATTGACTTTCCAACAAAGAATGCTAACAGTCTCTTCATAAAGTGGTTCTAGTCCAGCCAACAACACCCATAGCTCCCCTTTCTCCTCCACTCACCATCCGCTGAGCCAGTGGCTAATACCACACAGCTGCTTGATGACTCACAGTCAGGCCGACTTGTTTTAGATTTCGTCTCAGTTTGTCAGATCCCGAAGCCATAAAAAATATACGCTGGTGCAAAAAATACAGTTAATATTGCATGTTCAGACAACACAGGGATTACCTCTGGTAGATCCACAACATGCCAACTTCTAAGGGCCTGTTCACACCAACAATAGCCTGCAGCAGAAACACAGGCATCGCTCATATCAGTTAGAGAGCTATAGATCTGGAAAAAAAAGCAGGATAATGCAGCAAAAAAATTGTTATTGGCTCTACATCCAATGTGAGACTAAATGCTTGAGACTTGGCCAATGCAGTAACAAGCTGCAACAGATGGCATTGGCCTATTATAGTAAACACAAAACAAGCATACAAGGTTGAACGGCAAATGCCGCATAGGGAGGAGGTCAGAGTGGATGGTTGGGTCAAAAAACACAGGACTTTCACCCAACAGACCGGTGTTTGTGTCCCGTGTGAAACACCAAGTCAAAGTTGATTTATTTGGCAACTTCTGTATTTAAGTTCAGACTGAAAATGTTTCAGAGTTATTTTAACCCAAACAACGATCTGTTTGTAAAGCCAACGAAACTTCCTGACTTAAGTTACGGCACTTCCGGTGTTATTTTAACTCAAATCCCGAGCTTTTTCCTGAACCTAACTAAGTAATTTGTTGCCTAAGCCTAACCAAGTCGATCTATTCTTAAACCTATCTAAGTAGTTTTATTTTGAAAAGACTGGAGCGGAAAGTGACACTTGCGTCACGTGTTGTTGAAAGTCGTGCTGAGCCTCACAAAAAAAGGGAAATTCGTGTATGTACACAAATCAAATAAATTAAATTTCGATTCTATTTCACGAACTGCCGTGAGACTGTGTTGGGAGTACCGGCACCAGAGCAAAGCAATACAGTGCTGTGGACGGGGACAGACGAAAAACACATTTTAGCCACCTAGAAGAAAGACTCACCTAAAAAAAACTGATATCCATTTAAGTGTATGCCATATTTGAAATATAATCCCACAGTAAACTGAACTAAAAGTGAAACGTATCTGAGCCTGCTGGTTTAGGAGAGAGCATAAGTTTCACCTTCAGTTTAGTTCCACGTCAGAAAGGAGAAGGAAAGGGCTGTCTGACGGTGAGATAAGGCAGTGAAAATATTCTAAATATAGCATACACTTAAACAGATATTGATTCTTTTAGATGAGCCTTTCTTTAATGGGCTAAAATATGTTTTTCTGCCGTCCCCGTCCACAGCAATGTATTGCTTTGCTCTGGTGTTGGTACTCCCAGTAGGCCTACTATCCCTTTAGGTCTAGAAAGTTATCACAGCAACTATTTTGCATCTCTATTACCACACTTTTGAGGTGCCGTAAACATTAGCAAAATGCTTCAAGGGTTCTCAAACATCCTAGCACCTTGTTTTCTGCACTTACAGGTACTTAATTTACCAGATGATAGCACTCCGCTATTGTGGACAATTATTTTGACCACAGATCCCCCAGGACACCATAATAGTCGTGCATGTGAAGTGACACGATTATCATTCAGAAATTGCTCATTTGCACTTTCTCTTTCCTGCCACTAGTATGTGTCGGTATAACCCTTCCCCTGAGATGCAGCTTGTTAGAATAACGTATCCTCCATCATTGCACAAGCAATCATTTTATAGTCTATAAGCGACTCCCACAGGCATCTCCCACACCATGTGCATCATGGTATACATAATGAAAGCGACACTATTACAAAGCTGCTTGGTAGCCATCCTCTGAGGCCAAGGCAGCAGTTGCTAAGTCACTCTTTGAAAAAGTTATTACCAATTAGCTCATGTGGGGACTTCATTGGATTTCATCAAAATGTATGGAATTTAAAAGGGAAAATTATATTACTGAGAGGAGCAACAGAAGCAGGCAATGTAAGCAGTTGACAGGGGAATTGTGTCACAACTGAAGCATGAAGGGAAAAAACATTTTTAAAAGCTTTGAGGATAATACAATCTTTACTGTGCTGTAAAAATGACATAATCCGATCGGAAGTTAATAGAAAAACATTACATTTATAGTTATTTCTTTCACACGCTCCTTCTAGTCTCCAACTGAGACTGGTGACTGTCCGCTGCTTTTCATGCCGTCCCCTGGCTCGAAAACGAAGGGTTTTAGTTGGCAGACCCGAGAGCCGAAGAGTTCTTTGATATGGTGTCAGAGAGGGCAGTCAGTTTTTCAAAGAGGGGCAGTGCCATTGTAGTGGAAGGAGCAGCTCTCCCGGGCCCGTCATATTAAATCCCCCCCGGGGAAAAGACCTGTTAAGATTCTGTCTGTACTCTACTTCACATCTTTATAGCAGCAGCCTTCTCCCTAGCTTTAAACTCAGGGAAGGAACCAGTAAGGCTGCTGAGGATTAGGGGTGGGAGAAAAAAATCAATACAGCATAGTATCGCAATATTTTGCATGGAAATATTGTATCGATACACGGACGTCAAGTTCCGACCCCTTATTCTATATACTATTACCTCAGAGGTTGCAGCGGGCTCAGTTTTAAAGCTAGAGTGAATATACTGGTATCATATGAAACTAGAAAACCTAATGAATCCATTGGTACCAGGTCATGTTAACTTGTCGGGAAGAAAGCTAAATAATTAGGGCTGTCAATCGCTTAAAATATTGAATCGCGATTAATCTAATGATTTTCAATTGTGAATCGTGATTAATCAAAAATGAATCGGACATTTTTTAATCTGTTCAAAATGTACCTTAAAAGGGAGATTTGTCAAGTATTTAATACTCTTATCAACATGGGAATGAGCAAATATGCTTGTTTTATGCAAATGCATGAATATGTTTATTATTGTAAATCGATTATCAACACAAAACAATGACAAATATTGTCCAGAAAGGTGCTGTATCTAGCATAAAAAAAATGCTGAAATCATAACATGGCAAACTGCAGCCCAACAGGCAACAACAGCTGTCAGTGTGTCAGTGTGCTGACTTGACTATGACTTGCCCCAAACTGCATGTGATTATCATAAAGTGGGCATGTCTGTGAAGGGGAGACTCGTGGGTACACATAGAACCCATTTTCACTCACATATCTTGAGGCAAGGGACCCCTTTAAAAATGTCCATGACAGTTTTTCTTCGCCGAAATTTAGTATAAGTTTTGGGCGTTATTTAGTCTCTTTCGCAACAGGCTAGTATAACATGGTTGGTTATCTAGTTTCATATGATCCAAGTCATTTCACTCTAGCTTTAAAACTGAGCCCGCTACAACCTAAAAATCACAAGTTGCATAAATACGTTAAAGAAATGAGTGCCGTTAAAACTAATTTGTGTTAACTCATTATCGCTTTAACTTTGACAGCCCTATAAATAATGCTCCAAAGTTAAGCTACATTTTTTAAAGGGGTCCCTTGACCCCTGATCTCAAGATATGTGACTGAAAACTCACTCGCATGAGGGAAAAATGCATCTTATTAGATAAAACCGATGTTGACAAACTGCTTAATTTGCAGTTGAAGAAAGGTAACAAATCACAATATATCGCAATATATCTTATCGCAAAATGTTTAATATTGCAATAAGATCATATCATGACTTAAGTATCTTGATAATATCATACCGTGGGGCCTCTGGTGGTTCCCACCCTTATTGAGGCTAATATGGTGTGTTTGCAACTATCTTTGCAACAAAGCTATTTGTGATTAAACCCTTGATTTATCCAAACAAAGATATTACAATTGAAGGTTACATGGAGTGGAATAGAGAGACTGAAGCAATTATGTGTGAAGACAAAGAGTTTCAGCAGTATGTTGCCTTTAATTTTGGCCTCAGTTAGGGACCCACGAGACATCAATAGCAATTACTAGTGACAGCGCATTGGCGCAGTTTGGGCAGGTTTAAATCATAAAAGCCCACTGCAGCTTCTAAAATGAACACGGTAATGGCAGATGATTTGTTATGTAGAACAAATAATGACTTATCTCAAGTGACATGTCAGTGCAAATGGTCAACGCAATCATGATGTCAGAGCGCAGCACTTAGACTCTTATTAGTGACATTAACTAGATTCATGTTTAGTCCACTTTGTCCTTGGCAGGTTGCAGTGCACGCACATGTCCCTTATAAATGAGTCACTGTTTACAGGTAATTATTAATAAGGAGTGAAGTTATTTTGGTCATGATGATACTTGTCACTAACATGTTACAGGGTAAAGGTGCAGCCTGACCAAAATTAATTCCCCAATGAGGAAGGGGGAAGACATTTTCTCTTTGACACACATTGATCCAACCTCTTTTGCACTGATTGAAGTTTAAAACACAAAGTCGAAAGGCGTTGCAGAAATATTGATTGATTGCGTCAGAGTGTTTTCGAAGAAAGTGCTTGACAGATCATCTTAAACCCCTTTCCAATAGTGGAAGCAGTTTTTTTTCTTCCTTCATGCAACTGTTTCACCCAAGAGACCGAGTCCAAGAGTGTTCCATTTGTAGGGATGTTCATTTCTTTTCATTTCTTTCGAGCAGACAGTAGTTCAAGTGTCAAACACAGACAATCTTCTAGCTGGGGACTGGGGTAACATTTTGCCACTTTGGTTCACTATTTTCATTATAAAAAACAAGGAATGTTTCAAACACTTCTGTATTACACTGCACGAACACTGAACAAACAGTTTCCCAAAGGCAACAGGTCACAATGGGCTATAGAACTGGAAAGAATATCTTTTGCTGTGAAATTGAAAGTACAAAAACGTGTGCATTAGGAGGAGTTTTTCAACTAGTTCCACATTGGCTGTATTTAGAGGTTCTCAATGTTTTTTCAGCCAAGGACCACCATCATGTATGGCCCTTGGAATTATTTGACATATCCTATTTTTTACACACTACACACGTCGGAGATTGTAACGGGCTCAGCTTTAAAGCTAGTGAAGATACTGGTATCGTATGGAACTATAAAACCTCAGGATTCCATTGGTCCCAACATGTCATACTAGCTTGTCGCAAAAGAGGTTAAATAACGCTCCAAACGTGTGCTAAATTTTGGCGAGGAAAAACTGTCATGGGCATTTTCAAAGGGTTCCTTTGACCTCTGACCTCGAGATATGTGAATGAAAATGGGTTCTATGGGTACCCACGAGTCTCCCCTTTACAGACATGCCCACTCTATGATAATCACATGCAGTTTGAGGCAAGTAATAGTCAAGTCAGCACACTGACACACTTACAGCTGTTGTTGCCTGTTGGGCTGCAGTTTGCCATGTTATGATTAAAGCGTATTTTTGTTATGCTAAATGCAGTACCTGTTCGGGTTTCTGGACAATATTTGTCATTGTTTTGTGTTGTTAATTGATTTCCAATAATAAACATATACATATATTTGCATAAAGCAAGCATATTTTCCCACTACCATGTTGATAAGAGTATTAAATACTTGACAAATCTCCTTTCAAGGTACGTTTTGAACAGATTAATCACATTTAAATATTTGAATCGATTGACAGCCCTATTATTTATATTATATTCCATTTCTGCCAATACATCCCCCTAAATGTTACACACTGGTCCTTTAACTACTTGGATCACTATACACATATGAATTTAGTTGAACTACCAGCAAGCTAGTGCAAAATGTAGGCTTAAACTACTAGTGTAATTACATGTAGGTCACTACTCCCCAACACTACATGTCAACCAATGCAACAGTGTGGCTCACTGATGTGTGTTTTTAATGGACAACAATGGAGTTCTATAGCACAGATGAATAAGCTACAGTATATCAGACTTTGGGTACACAGACAATACCTTTGGTCTTTTCATGGGATTTGTTGGCAATAATACAAACGGCAGCCTTATCCTGTAATGCAAAAGAGAACTGGAAATTAAATAAAAGAGAGGTTTTGTTGCTTTTGAGATAATGAACAGAGGAGAAGGGAAATGATTCAGGAGGTGTCATGAGATACACTTTGAAAAAAAGAAAATGGTAAATGACTCTGCTGCTCCAAAGTGACAAAGAATACTAAATAAAAGCCTCTCCAGGATTAAAGCTGCTCTCCAAAGCCAGTCGGTACAGTAGAATGGATGAGGGATGAGGGATGAGGGATGAGGGATGAGGGCGTACCTCAGAGGGACTCAGAGAGATGACTTACGCTCTCCGGGGAAACAAAAGACAACAATGCAGAGCTCAGAGGGATTTGGAAGGTCTTCGGCTCAGCAGCATTTTCTGCTGCTCCGCATTGAAGCTTATCAGCCAGGTTCCAGTAGAATTCACTTTAGATGCCTTATTGATCTCACTGCTCCTCTGCGGATACAAAGCCAGACTGTTGCCCTCAACATGTGTTCCTATTAACACCCATACTTTATTTTTTAATTTTTTTTGTAGCACTTTATCTGAGAGTCAGTCTGACATTATAGGGCAGCCAGAGTTTTAATTAATCCATGTTTATTAGCTGACTGGAGACCATAAGACACATGGTGTCCCCTTCTGCCAGTGACACATTGTGCTTTTGTTTGAAATCAATTAATTTTGGTAATTGAAGCATACAGTAGTTCATAGGCCCTGATTGATACCTGTGGTTTTCTTCTTAATTACTCAGCAGTCTAGTCTGGAACCTCCCAAGCAGAGAGAACTGTAAATTGTTCATGTCCTGACTTGAAACATAGTTGAAGGCAGGCGAGATCCTCGCCAGCTGCCAGCCAGAGTCAGTGTGATTATTTAACTGGCAGGTCTCTGCTTTGTTCCACCTCCACTCTGGGTGTAAGGGGTGACCCCCTGATGGTAATATGGTCTCTGGAGATAAATGATGGAGAACCACCCAGGGCTGTCACTCACTGTGGCCGGCTGTGTTCAGCTGCCTTTGCGTTAAAAGGTTTTTTATTAAAGACCGAGGACTACTGAAATGAGAGAGCAAGGTCTGATGTCAGAGAAAAAGAAGGGACATTTTAGTGACATTCGGAGCTGATATTTAGTAGTTGTTCATCTTGGTGGTTTATTTCATTATACACAAGACTTCAGTTGGCCAGAGGGATTTTCAATGCATAGACTTTATCCTCAGGGTTCATTCAGTGTCTATCATTTCAACAGCATGGTTGAGCTCCGAGCTGTTGCCATAGCCACCGGCTGTGACCAGCATGTTGGGCGCTCAAACAAAAGTAAACATTAGGGAACAGGAATCAAAGCAAATAGCATATAGGCAATACTTTTTGCAGACTTATGTTAAAAGTAATTCATGTTTACTTTATCTGTAGATAGTAATGTGGTAGCATTAGTTATAATAGTTAACATTTGCCACTCCAGATTGAGAATGCTGTGGTTGTGCATAGCTGTGATTAGACTATGGATGTGGCCAGTTTTTGAAGTGGAAAAAAACAAGTGCCAGTACTCCCCTTATTCACATGTTGGTGTGTGTATCGGCACGGTATCAGCAATCTCCTAAAACTTATTCCTATTTATTCATTATTTCATTATAACATTTCTAACAGTTTCATTATTTGTTAAACTGTGTCAGTCATAATCAGTTGTGATTTTATTACTATTATTATATTTGGGCTAGAAGCAACATGTTGGCCTATAATACTCCAATAATATTCCGACTGGAACATTATAGGGTTAAGGTGGTGTGTTTGTATATAGTGTTAATATTTAAAGTACTTTTCAGTGTTATTTGTAGTCTATAGTATCTCTCCATAACATATTATAGGATGTCTATAGGCTGGAATCAACAGCAGCCAGACAGACAGGCAGGTATGCATGCAGAGCTGAGGTGTTGAGCTCTTCATTCAGGTTTTAGGAGCAGCGTCCCAGTCAGGATGCTCCTACATATTATACAGCACAATAAAGAGACACTTTCTCAATTTCTACTCTGAATAAAAGATACTAGGAGATATTGGTTTTGCAGGGTACTCCCCCAAGAACATTTTTCATCATTTTATACCATTATTATTACTAATTAAATTAGATTTTTTTATTCATCACAACCTTGATCTGAACATTCAATTCTTCTGTAAATGTTTGCCCTGTAAAATCACATTCTATTAATCAGAAGAACAGATTCAGAAATCGTTTAAATAATGTTTCATTAATTATTAATGAAATTAATTAATTTGTTAAAAAAAAAAAGTCATGGCGAACAGTTCACTAATTATTTTATTAAAAGGACATGAACATTGTATCGATAAATTAGAGCACTCTGGTACTCACTTCCCTCCAGAAGAAGCCCAGTCTGTTCTTCTGACTGAAAAATATGGTTGGACTGTGTTGTGTTATTTCACAATTTGTGCGTTGGTAGGTACTCCAGATACCCAAATGTATGTGCACATGCACTGAAAAAGTGCATTTTTCATGATATATCCCCTTTAAATAATCCCTTTCATTAGCAGGAGTCAATCTAGGCTGTACCAATCCTGAAAACAGGCAGGTGATAAAGTCATTCACTCTGACTAACTCAAAGTAGAAACACTTCACATAGCTTACCATAAAACATATGACATTTGCAACCAAACAGATCACAACCAACCAAATTTACCTTTACCACCCCCCCATACTTAGACTAACCCAATGACATCACTGATGATGTCACCCAGTGAAAAAAAACAAAACAGGAAGTGGTTGGGTACCTCCAGCTTTGCTCTCTGGAACACATGGTGGCTGTGGTAAGTAGCACAAAGAAAATCATAACTTATGAAATGCAGAACTAACCCAATAAACAATAACTAACTTTTGTTTCAACCAGAATTGGTAGTGATATATGAACTGTAACCAAACATAAAAACAAACTCAGGATTGTGTGTGTTTGCAAGTTACATATCAATGATGGAACTATGGGTAAAACAAACAATTACCAAGCATGGTTAATCAGTAAGCAATATGGCAATGATGGCGGGAACAAATGACCCACTTAGTCACAGTGTGTAACACTGCTGGAGTTGTGCAGGCGCAGTGGATTGAAGCAGTTGGTTTGGCTGGGTGATATGGTGAAGCTATTCCTAGAGTCCTGTGTTGTATTTGTAACACGCCAAGTAACATATGATAGAAGAACCAGGTTCAAATACTGGTGGGAGTGTCCAGTGAGCTGGAAGTTGAAAAGGCCTTAGCATGGGAGGCAGCAAAGCTCCTATATGGAGATGGAGACCTTGCATCTTTTCCAGAGTTCAGATTCACTGTGATGTTTGTCTGTATTGATGTTATTGACACTGTAGTTTGAGTTTCCCCACCACGTTACACTGAAAGCAAATCCCACTGACCTCGGTCGTGTGGTCATTAATAAATGATGATCTATTGAAACATAGCAGCAGTTAACATTTCAGTTGCAAAGTGCGAGGGGCCACCGGTTCCTGAAGTGTGTTTCCCCATTCTGTATTGACCTTTTCATTGCCATCCTGTTGCTATGGCAACAGATTTGAGCCGAGTTTACTTCCTGTCAGCTACCGCAATAACAAACATTACAACAAGAAATACAAAGAGGGCCCATTTTACAATGTTTATGTTGTCATGTTTGAACAGATCTATTTGGTGTGAAGGAAAATAGTCGCACACTTGTAGCCACGATGCAAAACATATTTAATCATATGATAATCACAATTATTAAATCATTTTTTTTGCATCGTGGCTACAGGTGTGCGGCTCGTTTCCTTCACACCTGTACTTTCACTCTCCAACACTGGTGTGCGTTCCTCCTCTAGCTCATCTCCATTCTGTATTCCCATTTAAATGTTAATATTCTCAATGTTGCTGAACATGGAAACAGAGGACTCTCCTGTAACGATCAGATGGGTTTATGTGATGGCCACCAGTTTTGTTTATTTCTTAGTTTGTTTCTAAGAAATCATGTTTGTCCACCATTTTGACATGGTAGTAAGGTCTAAATTAGGGATGCACCAATACTGATATCAGATATCGGGCTGATACTGACTCAAATAGCTGGATCTGGCATCGGTGGCAATGGGGCCGATCTATTTGATTCAATTATTCTATATTTATATACCATATACATTATATACTGGAATTTTAATTCCTGAGTTTTGACCAATTTGCTGCTGCTTTAAAAAGGTTTACACTTGATTGTAATTCCTAAGTTGCTGGTGTAGGATTTAATATTCTAAAGAGAGATTTTGTTTTACAAAAGTTAGGAAAGCAATGTTTAATTCAAGCTTGATGTTGCCTTAACCTTAAAAGAATGATCACAGTCACTTCCACACTGTGAGGCATACAGCTTATTAATTAAACACTGCGTATCAGTCGACACCCAAAGCCCAGATATTGATATCAGGACTGAAAAAGTCGGATGGGTGCATCCCTTGTCTAAATAATACAATACCCATGAGCTGCGGCAGTTGCCATAGAGAAGAGGCCTGTGAGAGACAGTTTTTTCAACACCGTAACCTTTAGCTTCTGCATGCCGTTACCAGAATTGTAAGCTTGGTAATTGGATATTTCTTGCCAAAATGCACCTCAGGAGTCGTAGTTAACGCCTAGCTTGAAGCTTCAACCAGATATTGTGCTCCAAATGGGAGTCACGTCCATTGTTTTATGGGTATAGTTACAGCATTGGGTGGTAAGGCAGCGGTAATTGGAGCTCGTCTTTCCTCTATTTTTCCATCAGAATTCTCAGATATCCCCTGAATATCAGATTTTGTCATACTTGTTTATTAATGCCGCTCCAATATTCTATTCTTTCATTTCCCCTGTGATCTTTAATTATAAAATATGCTCATGTAGTTTTAGAATGAGCTGAAAGAAATCTGTAAAAGCATACATAACTCATGAAAGAGCATTTGTTTGATCATATAATGGTAATGTAACTCGCGCTTCCAGCTCTGTGTTTTGTTTTTCAGCTTTCTGGTTAGATGTTATTGACCAGGAGGTCACGGCTGTTTCCATCAAGTGACCTTGAGGCGATGGGAGGGCGACGGCGCCTCGACAGTCTCACTCACTCACACCGTGGAAGACAGAAAGCTACTTTCCCAGTGACACTGTGAGAAAGCAATAACAGCCCATCAGTACTGTCTGGAGCTGCTATTATTTTAATACAGAAAACAGACGGCGGCGTCATTAGACTAGAGACAAACTGATTAGGGTGGCGCGCAGGTACATTTGCCTCCAAGAAATAGATTTAATTCCCAAATCACACCATGAAGGATTCCACTTCCAGTGTTTCTTACATTTTTAGGTCACCAAGTCCTCATACCTAAATGACAAACTACAACCCATATGACTTTAAAAAATGATATATGGGAGGAGATCGCAACCCCAAATCAAGAATAGTGTTTGCCGTCAAACGTGAACATGAATGTACGTCATTGTTGTTGTGAACAAACAAACAATACTGTCTTTATTCTGATGAGGATAGTCTTGATAGGTGGACACCCTGTGTCTCAAATTACTGTGTTAAGTCTTTTGCTTACTTTAGTTTCATTGTGATCTGTAAAGTAATGCTTGACATTCCTGTAGTAAAGAATATGATACATAAATTATATATAAACTCTATACTAGGGCTTTAATTTTTTGTTTATTCATACCCATTTTCGATACCTCAGGGAAAAAAATGACACATTGAAGGCATAAAATTGGATATTTTATTAAAAGATAAGTAGCGGTGTGTGTGTGTGTGTATCAAGCTGCTGTCGGTGAGAAGAGAAAGCAGAAAGCATAGCTAGCGCCCGTGTAACAATACTGCAGAAAATGAGTATTGAATCCATTTTGAAATATTCAGTATCGCTATGTATCGATACTACGATATATTTTGACAACACTGGTCCGGTGCAAGCAGCCACACGCAGAATAATACAAAGTATGTCGATTGATGCATGTAATGTGGATTCAAATTTCACAGACGTGAGTTACGTCCGGAAATGTTTATCCGCTGACCTCCGCCTAATGTGCTGAGGTGAGCACAACAAGATACAATACGATGACTTGATATAAATCCCCATGTGTAGTTAGTCAACAATATGTCTGAGTTTGACACAAAGTCATTAGTGGTGTATCTGATCTGATGCAATGTTCCAGTTCAGTGGCGTGATGAGCAATACATACACATATAGTAGTACAAATAGTTTACATTGTAGTGTAATCAACTAAGAACTCATTTATTGCAATCAACATTCTTTAGTCATGAAATAAAGAATTGCAGTGGGGGAGTGGGTGTTTGTGTTTCCCCTTGATTGTTTTGCATTAAAACAATTTTTAACTAGTGCATAACCTGATTGGAAATGGAATTTGTTATATGCAATATTAATTGTTTAGTTTATGAAAAGTGGAAAATGCCAATCCCAACGTGAAGTTCTTGAGTTGTTTGTTTTATCTGACCAACACGAACAAATAGTTAATGTACTATCATGCATAATAGAAACAAGCAAATCATTTGAAAAGAAAATATTTGGCTTTATTGGTTGACAAATTACAATTAATAAACGATCACATTTTGTCTTTTGATTGACTAATTGTTTAATCGACCAACCGTTGCGGTTTTAAAGTTATGGCAGATAGAAAACGATTTTTCTAAAGCAGTTTGCGATAACGGCTTTGGCTTCCTCTACAGACAAATGCTACTCACTCTTACGGGGCTCCAACGGAAAGCCCGCAAAGTAAAGAGCTTACTGTCACTGCCCTCTTCATCACGATGTGGATCAGAAGCAATAAATCCATTCCTTTGAAACACAAATGTCATCTGAAGTGGGAGGCAGCAATGAAATGCCATGACATGATATATGAGAGTTACTGCTAAATGATGAAATCTAATCACATCCTCCTTGCATGAAGCCACTGATTAAAAACATGTCCTGATTCATATTGTTTTCCTCTAATTTCAGAAACTCTTGTTAAACTTGAACAGTAGTTTAACAGAAACAGCTGTTTTTGTTTTTCTTTGGTACCAAATCAATAAACATGAACACTGAGTAGATGCTAAATTTACCAAATAAAACTTCTCCACATGATGAAAAGCACAGCCCATCAGCTACCCAGGACACAGTCATCACCGACTGAAGGAAAAAGCAATTTACAAGGGACAAGTAGAAATCTTTTTTTTCCCTTTCCTGCAGCAGGTAGTCTGGTACCTTTTGTTCCACAGCAGGTAGAGCAGCTGAGACCTGGATGCTATTTTTTGCAGATCTGTGGGGTTTAATTGGAAATCTCATGTCGACTATCCCACTAGCTGTTTCTTTGGGTTGTTATTGCTTTACTTGATATCGGTGATACTTTGACTAAAAAGCCTGTCATCTTTTTATTTAGTATTGTGATACCAGCTGCATGTGAAATGAGGAGAGTAAGGACAACGCGGGGCGAGGTTTGGTTTCTAATTTTAAAGGCTTTACACACCGTTTTGCCTGCTGCATAACCGAGAAAAAGCAGAGACTTCTTCACTGTGGTTGAACTCACAGGTTAAGTTGGCTTACTGTTTATTCATACAAGTCTATGTTCCCTTGCATTGACATTATGTCTGCCCTTTTCGAATCAAATCTAGCCCAGTATCTCTAGGAATTCTGTAAATATCAGTGCACAGATGGAAAAAGTCATACTGTGCCATACTGTATCAGTGAGATGATAAAATATTACCCAGAAAGGCAGGTTTTAGTTGTAGGCTATATCCGTGAGTTTTAAGGCAGATGCAAAATCACTGTCTGCACCCATTCATGTTGCGGAGTAATACTGAGAAAGTGCATTTGCAAGTAGTTGATTGACCAAAGCAGTCAGTTTTGTTTTGCTCTTTGATATGAATTAGGTGACTTGTTATTCTGCATGATGATAAAATCTGAACGCAGAATTCAAGTCCTGCCTGACAATTCTTTTTTTTTTTTTTACACTCATGATCTTAGTTAGTTAGTTTTAGTTGCCTAACTTTAAAGGTGGACATATGATGCTCATTTTCAGGTTCATACTTGTATTTTGGGTTTCTAGTAGAACAGGTTTACATGCTTTAATGTTAAAAAAACACATTATTTTTCTCATACTGTCTGTCTGAATATATCTATATTCACCCTCTGTCTGAAACGCTCTGTTTTAGTGCCTGTCTCTTTAAGAAGCCCAATGTGCTCTGATTGGCTTGCGAGAAAAATATGGTGCACCTTTGCAAAGGTAGTTCTCAAGCCTTGGGCGATATATTCTTCTAAGGAGCCTGCATGTAACATAGGAAGGGGAGCCAAATCTGAATGGCTTGTTGAATCACATGATTTCTGATCTAGAAAGCTCCAAAGAACTGACTGGGCTGTTTTATTTCACAGTTTGTGGGTTGGTCAGCACTCCAGATATCCAAATGTATGAGCACAAACACTGAAACAGTGAGTTTTACATGATAAGTCCCCTTTTAACCATAACTTCACAAAAAAAAAAAAAAAAAAAAACGTCGCTGACGTTGGCACTAAATGTAATTTTCACAATCGTAAATCAATCAGAATATCAATGTTATTGTCTCCAAATAATCTCCATTTCTCCTGGGGGGCCACACATCCAGCCAAAGCGAGGGCTGGAGAACATCTTGTCAGAAAGTTATAGAGTAACGACACCTTGCAGTGCTCCAGGGAGCTATTCACTTGGCTCAGACTTTGAAAACGTACATCTGGATTCTTTTTTTTATGTCTGTCTTTCTCTGCGGCACAGACCAACACGCATTACACACATGTTTGGTCCTCATTCTATTAATGCTACCATGCAGGAAATGATTAAATAAAATACCTGAATGCCCTTAGAGCAACAGTTTAAGCACCACCGAATAAAGAGAGGCATTCACTACGGATTGTAAACACTGTGAACCTATTTCATCATCCCGTTTCACACAGTGTCCATGCGGCTGACGTAGTGTAAGCAGCACTTTGCTGTAGCACAACAACAGCTTCAGTCAGCCTACATAGGATGTGTTTAATGGTGTGTAGGTCACAGGGCCAAACACACGACCACTGGAGTCACAGATGCTGATTTATGTTATTGCCTGTGAGTGCCCACATTAAGTGAACACCACTAAGGCGATAATGTCACAAAATCACTTTTATTGCGCTTGCTTTGGTAATTTTAATGAAATGTAACATTGCTCTCGGCTACTACAAAAAAAATAACAGGCTACACCAGTATTTTCCACAAGATTTTGTGAGCTTGGTGGACCTCGGATCCTTTAGAGCACTGGTTCCCTACTTGGGTGTCCCGACCCCCACTAGGGGTCGCCAAAGCTTCACTGGGGGTAGCAAGGCCTTCTTGACTTTAAGGGGTGTAAGACAACTTTACAGTTGGCCTATATTTCAGCATTACATGCATTTTTGTGAAGAAAATGAAACGTTTAAATTATCATTTAAGATATAAACTTAAAAACCCATCCCTGATGCAATATTCAAATAATCTGTCACAATTTGGTTTAATTTTACAGTTTATCAGTTGTTCTGTACTGTTATTGTTATGCATTGAATATTATATGAAATATCCGTAGTCCATTAGTCAGGGGTCGTCAGTTTACTCAATAATAGAAAAAGGGCCCCTCAAGGAATGGGGCATACTCCCTTGGAAGAAAATGTTGTACATTTTAAAGTTAAATTCATCATTTTGGTGCGCTTTTTGAGCAAAATTAAAGGGGCTAGATCGACTCAAAAGATAAACGGGAGGATGTCCGAGTTTCAAGATGGGTCGGGAGGGTTGCTGACTTCGCTGCAAACCGGCGCTGTAAAGCTCACTGGAGTCAGAAGCCACCTTCACCCCGAAGCCACAGCAGAGGAAATGCATCCGGCCAGGGTCAGCCATTGCCGGTGCAGACTGCGTGGACCCAACCATTGAGAAATAGTTTTGATTCATTATGAAACTGTGGCGGGACAAATGATTAAACCTGCAGTAGGCAGAATTTTTTTTGCATCAATGGGCAAAAATTCCATATTAACCTTTCAGCATATTGTAATTCAAGTGTTCTGACAGATAACTAGACATCTGCACCTCCTCATGGCTCTGTTTTCAGGCTTCACAAAAATTTAGCCTGTGACGGGAGACTTTGACCAATCACAGGTCATTTGGAGGCAGCTGTCAATCACTCGCAAACTCCGATAAAACGGTCAAGCTAGGCAGCGCTGATCAAATATGAATCGATATTCTACTACTGTAATGTATTTCCCGCGTAAAAATGTTTTCAGAAACATCTTGTAGTGCACTGTTTAGCTGTAAAATGAGAAAGTTTGCTACGGCTGGTGGGCGGTGCTTGGTATTGCATCAACAGATCTCAACATGGCTGCCGAGTCACAAACTTTCTCGTTTTACAGCTAAACAGTACACTACAAGATGTTTCTGAGAACATTTTATGCGAAAAATAGGCATTAACATAATGTTGATTCATATTTGATCAGCGCTGCCCATTTTGATCGGAGTTTGCGAGTGACTGACAGCTGCTCAGAGACGACAAGGCTCTGATTGGTTGTTTTCTTCTGGTCTGTGAAATCTTGCAGATGTGAAATCTTGAAGATGTAATTCTTTATATATTCATTTATTTCTTTTGATCAGCCTCCCCCCATGGGTGCTCAACCTTTTCAGTGAAGTTATGCACATAAAACAGAAGAAAGTAACCTTGAGCTGGGTGACCTGTTAGGCAACCTGTGTAGATTGAAATAGAAATGTATTTTTCCATCAAGGCATGTGAGACGGACAACTGAAAAGAGTTTTATTGACTGTAGTAAAACATTTGATTATGATTATATGTTACATGTTCGGTAGCATTGTGTAAGAATGTTGAGTGACAGAATGATTGTGTGATTGTGTCGAGGCATGTCGATGGGTGGATACTACTTATGGCAGCAACACATGGTCATTAAAGCACCAAACATGCTGGTTGACCTTCATTGGAATGCATTCACCCAGAGAACAATGCATGCACATGTAACTGTCTGTTTTTCTAAACACTGTTGGCAACAGCTTCTCCAAATCATTACTAGATTTTCATTTGTGTTTAAATTGCGAGAACAGTTTTACGTTTGCTGCTCACTCAACGCTGTTGGCAGTGACCGTACCAGCAGACGCTGTTTGTCTTTCGTTCCGTGAGTGATTCTACAAACCTAAAGGCTGGCAATAATATTAATAGGCATCAGCTACTAGAATAAAAAATCTTTTGCAGTTTCACTCCAAATGTTATGTAATGATAAAAACAAAGGGAAGATTTAAAAAAATAAAAAAAGGAGCATAAGGAAATTGCTTTGTCCTTTTGTTGTTTCAGCTGTGGCACAAGTCCCATTTATCAGTCAGATTTAGGCTAAAAGCCTTTAGTGGAAAACTATCTTATAAGATTCATCTTGTTGTTCTCTTGCGTAGAAGTCGTATTTTGCCTTTCAGAATGGGCTTCACGCTGTGCTGTATGCATCTCAACTGTCAGTTCCAGGCAATCAGTGAACTGCAGCTGTGCTCTAGATTGCTTTTTTCATGAAACCGAGGACACAAATTAAACGCCGCTCTGAATGTTGCGCACACCTTGCTGCCCGCACATCTCAGCTGGTATTAGCCGGGGCTGCCAAATTTCAATGTGCTGATTCAGTGTGATCACACCGACTGTGCTGGTGTGAGGAAACAATAGACATCCTGTACAGACCTCCTCTCGGCCCACGTTTTCTTTGTCCGACATTAAATATCGAACCACCAATGCAAGATTCATCTTTCACACAAGGTGCACTGCACTGAATATTTAACTTCTCACTTAAATCTATGGAGCTGCTGCTACAGTATAGAGAGGTAGACCATCCTGCTTGTGTTACCAGCTCCACGGCTGCTGGACCTCCGTGACCCTCATCTCAATTGTGGGCTCTGCTGGAGATCGAACATTTCCTCTAGGGCGGAGTGATTATTACTGAATACAGAGGTTTGGTGAGATCTCAGTGTTAAGTATGTCCTCAGCAGATATCTCATTAATAGAACGATACCTGGCCTTCTGAAAGAAGCTGAAACTCATTTAATTATGCACATGAACCATTAACCTTTTACCATCCACTGTTCCACCTGCATGGTGTTAGCGTTACGTAGAACTTCAAAGTTTGCTAAGACTTTGGAAAGCTGAATGAATATGAGCATGTAATATGTATAGCTGAGGTTAATGTAATTAGTTTAATGGGTATAAAGCAAAGTATTGGACAAACTGAAACTTGATGTTGGAGCTATAGATGAAGAGTTAAGGTATCACTGAATTTATGCCAATACATCCCGTGTAAAACATGGCTGTGTGTACACAATGTAATTGCAATCAGGCGACAACATCTGGTCCTGAGAAGTGAAGCCAATGCTGAAGTTCCTTAAACTTGCATTCTTTCTAATAACCAGCAGGGGGCGACTCCTCCGGTTGCAAAAAGAAATCTGATTGTATAGAAGTCTATGAAAAAATTACCCCACTTCTCACTTGATTAATCACCTCAGTAAACATTGTAAACATGAGTTTATGGTCTCATTCGCTAGTTTCAAGTCTTCTTCAATACACATGATGATACATGATGTTCATTTAGTACATTTATGATCCTATTTAAAGTCAAACAGACCATAAAGCAGGGTATGCTTTAGGGCGTGGCTACCTTGTGATTGACAGGTCCCTGCCACGGTGTTGTCTGGTCTGGGAGTAGTCCATGTTTTCGTCTTAGAACCCATAACTTACTCAGCATTTCGGTTATACTTAGCTCCACCCTTTCGTGTCACTTCTGGTTGCAAGAAACCAAGATGGCGATGGCTAAAATGCCAAACTTGAGGCTTTAAAATGGCAGTCCACAAACCAATGGGTGGCGTCTTTTTATATACAGTCTATAATGGCAATGCCTTAAATAGTTGTTGAGATATTAATTGTCTGAACCAAACCAGCCCTGGCGCTAGTATAAATATAGCACCTCCCTCCTTTTAAAGCAGTCTGACTGCCCAACAATTGAATTAATCCTTGAAAACCTAATGGACAAATTTGTCGTAATGTTCTAACAATAAAAAAAAGTTCAAAATTAATGTAAACCAGTATCCAAAAAAGCGGAGGGTGTTAACCAATTAAAGAATTATGTTAGATCATCAGGCACACTTCCATAAATTCCAATTGCAGTTGCTGCGTAGCAATAATCTGCAAAGAAAGATGAAAAATAGCCACAGGACATTGTCAATCATACTGTGCGCAGCTATTTTTGTCATCTTTTGAATCCTAAATCTCTTGAGAAAAAGGTTCAGTTTTTCTTCTGAATGACATTTGATGGCTTCTCGGTAACTTTTTGAAAAGGGTGAAGCCTACTTTGCCGAAGCATTTAGTTGCTAATACAGCTGACCACCCAGACACAAGTGCTTCACCCGGCAGCACAAGGTTGATGGTTGCATTTCTACCCAGAAGTGTTGAACTGAATTGATATCATGGAACTCGCATTATTTCACCCTAATAGAAGCAAAATATACCACCCTCCAGAGATAAATGACGGCCATGTCCGCCCAAACAGCCATGACTCAGTAGCTAAGATGAGCTAGAGTTTTCTTTCATTTCTATTTACCACTCAAGAGGCAATATTTCCAAAGTAATCTAGGTGAACACTATGTTCTTGTCCACCAATTCTCCCTTGCCAGATGGCAGCTCACCTATTAAATAAACCGTGTGACTCATATGGCTCTGGGATGTTGTACTCTAGCCCCCCTAATCCCTTCATTTGCAAAATCAAGGCTGTGCTGTGGAGACAAATGCAGGGTGCTACCATTTGCCTTCCCACTCAATTCTAAGTGCTTTTCGGCTGCAACGAGTCTGTGTTGGGAGAATGAGGTCATGGTCAGAGCCACTGTAATGCTTTACCATGAAATACAGGTACACAAACAGAATAACACTCCATCAATAGATAGGCAAGAAGTGGTCGGCAGTTCATCACCTTGAGGGACAAGGTAAATGCATGGACTATAATAAACCTCACAAACTCCCACAGCTTTTAAACTTCGACAAGCAGAAATCCTGCAAGGAGATGTCTGTTCAGTTCACAGAATTATATTCACCAAACTGTCAGATTTTTAAATCTGCATTTCTTTAGAAGCAGTAATGTTTACAGTATGTGACACCAGCAAATTTGAGCCAAGGGAGTAAATCCACTGAGAATAGAGGAACGGGATGCTTCACTCCTCTGAAGCCCCACTGAGTGATTTAGGCTGATAAGACAGGAGTATTTATACAACCAGAGCTACACAGTACATAGTTTATCATGAGTTTGCGCAATTTAAATTCAGTGCTGTCTGTACAAGCGTTAATAACATACAACGGTATAGGTGTTTACTTTAACAGGAATATTGTTGCGGAATAATTGGAGCACAGCAATTATTCAGTATCCGTGGATTACTCTAACATTACATACTGGTTTCTAATCTCAGTTAAACCTACATAGCTTTAACAAAATATTGCTTATTCTACCCATGCAAGCAGTGGCAATAACAAACAAAATTGTGGATTCTTTCTTGTCTTTTCTTAACGATAGAGGCTGTGTTGTATGGATGAAAACGCCCAAAAGCTATAGCAGTTATAGACTTGAATATTCAATTGCCTTGACTGAAAAAAAACATTACTTTTAATTTGACTGTTGTTGTTCTATCACCCTCATGTGCCCTGCTCAAGTTCAACTTTGTTTAATGATGAACTACTAGAGGTAGGGTAAAACTACAGAAGCCCTAAATGGACATTATTTTAAAAACATTTTTTTTTAATGTCATTATCTCGAGATGATGACAGAATTAACTTGTGATCTTGAGATAACGACATTAAGTTTGAATCATGTGCGTTTAGGGCTTCCGTAGTTTTATGAGCTCTGTTATCTCGTGATAATGAGATAATTAACTCGTTATCATAAGAAAACAAGAGGTCGTTTTCTTTTATTACTTATAACGTTTGGGTCAATTCAGCTGACTGTAAATCCATTCAAATGGCCCAGATCGAGCTGACAGCATTGACGTGTACATCTATGGCTGACATTAATGGAGGACTTGGTGAAGTTAGTGGAAGGATTTAGTGTCTGTATGTAGTCAGGGATGTTTTTTTCCAACGAAGAAAAATCAAAGAATAGAGGCATTTCCCTCACAATTGTGTGATATTTTCTACTTAATTCATAAAGGACAGAGGTAACACATTTTATACTGCTTGTGAATATAATCCATTTAATCTTATTTATGTGTTTTGTACCTTCTTAACACCTTATTTTGAAAACCGGGCGTATTCACGTGTGTATCCTTCCGCTAACTTCACCAAGTCCATCACTGTCAGCCATGGATGTATACATCAACATTATAAGTAATAAAAGAAAAACTGCCTTTTGTTTTCTCGTGGTAACAAGTTAATTATCTCATTATCTCGGGACAACAAAGCTCGTTTTCTCGAGATAATGACATAATTAACTTGTGATCTTGAGATAACGGCATTAAAAAAATGTTTGAATCATGTCCATTTAGGGCTTCCGTATAAAACTGAGAAAACACAATACAATGAATATGAAGGGACTGTGCTTATTTTCTGTTGTGTTCTCAACTATTGACAGTACATTAGTGACATCCCTTGTCGTGTATACCGTGACTGAAAACATCTGAACCCACATGGAGCGTGCTACAGTCTGGTTGCAAACAGTTGGCGTTACTCACTAAAAGCCCACTGACTGGGTGACTATAGCAACAGGTAAGGGTCTCGCCTCGCCAGGGGTGACAACTAAAGCCATGGCAACGGGCAGTTAGTGAGCCAACATGTGACTATGTTCCATTAATGTTACGATCCATATCATCTTCACATGCTGTGTCTTTGCTTTTCTCTCGGGTGGTTGTTGTACATTTATTGCTTGAATTGATTGCACTGTTGTCCTTTTTATGAGAAAAAGTACATATTTTTGTAGCCACATTTAAAAGGTAGGCAAAGATTAGGAACTAGATGTACTGGTCTAAACCAAAACACCCAGCAGTATCTACAAAAGGTGATAAAAAGCAGAATGTTCTGACATTTCCTGCGTTTGAGTGTGAACCATTGGCAGGTTATGGGAAAAGGTCAGCCAGTCAGACAGCGATGTAATGAGACTAATTGGAATAGTTTCGCTAATGCATATCAGACCTCAGTCAGTTTTAACGAGTACAGCAGAAATAATTAATATCTCTGAAAACTTTATATTTATAGCACTACAGCATTATATGAGGAAGGTCGCCTCATGTTCTGGGTTCAAACCTAAGCATTGGGCCTTTTCTGTGTGGAGTTTGAATTTTCTCCTGATATATATTTGCAGGTTGGATCAACCAGAGACTTTACATTGCCTGTGAATGTGTTTATCTGTCCTGTGATGGACCGATTACCTGTCCAGGGATGCATGTGGAATACACCCTATAACTCCCCATGACCTTAAAAAAAAGAAAAGCAGTGTAAAAGATAATTGCACAGGTGTATTCTGCACCTGATTTACAGACCTGTTCTTTAATTCTCCACCTGATAAATTAATATTAATACTGGGCTTCCATAGGAATACTCACCCAACTTTTGACATATTTCAGTGTATATTGATAACTTCCTCATGACTATAATGTGCAAACTTTATTTCTATTGTATGCAAACCTTGTGCTAGTGCATCTAAATATGGCCCCTTATTTATCCTATTAAGACTACATAGAATCTGCAGTGTTGACTAATGTTATACAATAATGGTTTAAGACAAAGCTAAATGTCACAGGTCTGAAAACAGCTTTCAGAGAGTGAAAATGCAAGCAGATCTCAAATATTAATTTAAGAAAATCAATAGAATCTTCACAAAACCGCAGAGATTTCTGTTGTCTTTGAAAAGTGGCTTCATGCAAGATGTGCACATGCATACAGAGATTTCCTCAAAGTTCCTCTGAATCTTTGTTCTCAGTGTGGAAACATTCACTTTGATAAGACTGCGGCTGCGAGAGCACACTGAGTGTTGTGGTCTTCTCACTGGCACATAAATAATAAGGCCTATGTAAGACACTGGATTTGACTCATGCATGAACATTTGAACACACAGTTAAATCGGTGTATGCAAATGTAGCTAGTCCATTGACAATTTATGACTGTTTTCAGCTCACCAGCAGAGAAAATGTAATCAGAATTACTCAGAGAGAAGATTTTTCAGAAGAAAAGATTGCTGGCTTCTTGCTGCTCCGCCTGCAGATGGTTTCTGATCAGCTTGCCAGAATTCATTAACACTAAAAAGAAAATACAGGGGGCCGCGGTGCATAATTGTCAGTATTGCCTCGTGCTAAGTACAGTGAAAAACAAAAGTTTTACTGGGATTGGATAAAGACACTTTCAAGTGAGATTAGATGAATATACTCTCAATTCGCTACCCGCCTTGACAGGTTTATGACTTGAAAATGAACATTTTAAATTTCTGACACAGAAACAGTAGAAATATAATACTACTGGGGACATGGCGCGCACTGCATGATCACCACTGTAGCCAACTAATCAAATTTGGTGATGATGCGAAGCACAAGAACATAACTAACTGCCATGGCATCAAAACAACATGTGTTCCTTCTCAATACCTTAGTTAGTCAGCATTATTATTATTATTGTTCTTAATACAATACTGCATCTTTCTAGCGCCTCTGAAAAGATATACTTTAACGGTTTATAAAACCCTACGAATGACAAAATAATCACAATCTCTGAGATATCCCATTTCCTTCAGATGACCTCTACTTGGCTTTAAAACAGCATTTTAGAAGATAAAAATAGACTCTAATTCAGAGGGAGCGTCGCAGCACAGCTGGATATCTTTCCGGAAAACCCTGGAGGTTGTAAAATGAAGCTTTTATGGGGTTTCAACATGTCTAATGATGTTAAAGGCGACATATCACGCTCATTTCAAGGTTCATACTTGTATTTTGGGTTTCTACTAGAACATGTTTACATGCTTTAATGTTAAAAAAAACCCATTATTTTTCTCATCCCATCTGTCTGAATATACTTGTATTCACCCTCTGTCTGAAACACTCCGTTTTAGCGCCTGTTTCTTTAAGACCCCCTGCCCGAAAAAGCCCAGTCTGCTCTGAATGGTTTGCGGGAAAAATATGGGTAACACTTCATTTTACAGTTCTGCAAATTTCATGGTAATTAGGTGATAATTAGCAAGTAACCTATTTGAAATTTCTTTGGAATTACTCCCAAATTACCCCAATATTTACCTAAAAATTGATCTAAAATTACTTTATTATAAACAGTATTTAATAATTATATTCTGATATTTCCCAATAGCTGATAATTGATTTAATACATTTAAAGGAAAAGAATACAAAGTTAATTGATGTTTTATTCCCATGTCTGCCAATAAATAGACAATAATTAGCAAATAACTTCTTTGAAATTTCTTTAAAAACTCTCTGAATAATTACATCAGCTACCAGGTTACATTTGTGTAGACAATAAGTCATAATGGTGAGATTTGTGCTGATCAGAAGTGTCTTCTATTAGTTTTGGTTTTCCACCTCCGATGAAGAGCAGCCGCTCCTCAAGCCTAAGGGCCCTATTTTAACCATTATACGCTATTTTAGTATATGATTATTAAATGATGTTCATCATAAAGCAATTTTCGATAAAGTTTAAGGTAAATATTGGGGTAATTTGTCAGTAATTCCAAAGATATTTCAATTAGGTTACTTGCTGATTTATCACCTAATTACCATGACATTTGCGGACCTGTAAAATGAAGTGTTTCCAAAATATGGTGCGTCTTCGCAGAGGTAGTTTCTCAAGCTGTGGGCTATATATAACCTGTGTATTAGCAGGAATCTAGCGATACAACATGTATCATGACATTATTGATGATATATTCAATATATTGCGATACTGTAAGGTGATATATTGCGATTTTTTTTTTTAAAATACAATTTTAGGGAAACTGTCATAGTATAAAGAACACACCACCATATTCATAAAATCGGAGTAAAAAAAGTTTACTTTTTTTATGCAATCAGAACAGTTGGATCTGAATTTGCATTTATCACAGTCCCTAACATTCAACATCATAGCACTACTTTGATAGGACGCATCTCTTTGCAAATTAATTAAGGTATCGACTGAGTTAATCTTTGCTTGTAAGCTATTAATTAAAAATCAATAGTGTTTTTGAGAATTGATACAGTATCACATATTATTATGTTGAGATATTCAATTTTTTTCGATATTTTCTTACACCCCTATAAAAAACTGACTGGGTTGTCTTATTTACCAGATACCCCAATGTATGTGTGCAAGTACTGAAAAAGTGAGTTTTTCATGATATGTGCCCTTTAAGTATCCAATGTTAACTTTCATAGACTTCTTAAGGCTATTGGCAGTGAGAGCAATTCTAAACCTCATCACAGTTTTAGATTAGCTGGAAGATAGATAGAATATAGAAGAACTACTAAGAAAATGAATCAATTTAAATGACTATCGCAAGATGCCAATCAGCGTTCTTATACTCTATACTATAAATCAAGCAAGCTCAAAAAAGGCAATCAATATACTCCTCCTAAGCGTTCCTAAGCGGACTATTTGCCAGGGTTTTTAAAAATCTGATACTGTAGGCCCCCCAAAAAATCTTGACCACACCCAGTGCAGTTATATTTATTTTGGCAAATTGTCACCATTTAAAGTATGTTAAATTAGCTGTTAGCAATTTATGTACGCAATGCACGTTTGGATACAAATATCACCCGATTATTGTGATACTGAAGAAAACTTAGAGAACTTGAATTAAAAGGGTCAACTTTTTTCCTATGATTTCTAAGCAGATTTATGCACGTTTATTTGCGATGTGCAAACGAGGCTAATGCACCTCTACCTGATGTTGAATTGGTACAAAATTGTACCTTTTAAGTCAGCCTCTACTTTGTTCTCTTGAAAAGGTACGCACGAGGGCCCATTATGTGGCAGTTATGGTACATCTGTAAAAGCTCCTGTACCTCTGTTTGAGTGTATAATCACTTGGAATTGCTCTATTTACACAAATGAACATCTGTGGAAGTGGGGCAGGTGGGTGTAATCATGTTCATCTTTTCATGCTTAACTGTGGAGTGAACACTCCATGTTACATGGAAATTTGCATGCTACAAAAAATATGTTTGAAAGTCGACAATACATCATTTGCTCTTTTAGAACATGGCTTTCAAAATGTGATGTATAGCAGTCTGATTTATCGGAAAAAGCTGCATTACATGAAAGAGGTAGCCGAAGTGTTTCCAATGGCACTACTCTCCTGATTATTCTTTTTGTTGACTTCACTGTCTGAAGCACTTTTTTCACTCTCAGTTAACGGACTGAATGAAACTGTGAGCTTTGGCTTTTGGAGTCATTACCTATTTACCAGATCCATTATCAACACAGTAAATTGAAGAGTGCAGGAGTACCTGGACTCTTACAAATGGGCCGGCTGCTCGACCCTCCAGGCTCTGTTCACATGTAATGTTCTCACTAAGTTTTGGAGCCAAATAATTGAAAAAAGCCAGCTAAGGGCTCCAGACTTTTTACAAAGGCACCCAATTTGGTGCTTTCTCACACACTTTAATGGTTACCCTCTCCATCTGTGCCGTATTGTGTAGGGATGCACAGATTGGAAAATTGTGGCTGACACTGATAAATGATTACTGGCCATAACATCATGTTACATGGGATCTGATCCAGAAACAGTTCATGGAAGCTCAAGTCAGAGTTATTTCAGCACTCTGTTAGCAGCATTTGCTATTATGGGAAGCCAGATAGCAATTCTGGTTTGCACATCATCAACTTTCATCACCTTGACATGCCGTTGAGTTGTAGGTCGGGTGGTGATATACGGTATGGTGATGATTGTAAAACAAAGAAAGGTTTAGTCTGTTATTGAAATCTAACTCATTGTGTCTGTAAATCATGGGTGGTATCTGATGAAACAAATAATCTAGATAGTGCTAATAATGGGAAGCTAGCTGTTAGAGACCACCCTGACATGATGATATTGTCTTCCTTTTAATAGCCTGGAGTATTTATTTTGATTTAATGACCCCCAACTTTGGCCTACTACTATTTTGGTTCAGTTTCACTGCTCTCATCAACCTCGTTTCCAGCCGCAGCTTTAATAAGTCTATCGTACACTACCTGCTCAGCACCAATATAGATGCTACTATTTTGAAGTAGTAGCCTCATGGACCAACAAGCCCCTAAATTTGGTGACCAAACTACATTTTTTGGTGGCCGAAATGTAAATGTATGTAAAAACAATACAGAAAAGGCAATTTAAAGCAACTTAGCACAGCCTTCCTTAACTGTGACATTAACAGAATGAAATGTGCAATTATTCATGTAAATTGAAAACTCAAGTACACAGATAAAGCACACACAAAAGATACAGTCTATCTTTTTCGCATAAAAATACACACCTTAAATGATTGTATTTTTATTTAAATATTTGCTTTGATTTCACTGGCATTAGTAGTTTTAACTGTGTATTATAAGCTTCTTAGAGATAGTGTTCGGAAGTTAAACAGGTCATAATTCCCTCTATTATTTATTGTATATTGCTGTGAAAACATCTCCTTTTAAACAACTGTATTTATTCAACTTTCTCACCAAGAACTCAATTTTACAAGATTGCATTTGAACACATCATGATAATGATATAATTTACCATTGCTCAATAGTCATTTTTACTGAATAGAGCTTGAACACATCATAAAGTTCTCAATGGAACCTCCATTAACATTTTTTAGTTTAAATAACACAAGAATGCCAATGCTGCATAACTGCTAGATAAGTAAAAAGGCAAGTTTTTGCTAACACGTTAGCAGTATCAGCTTTATAAGGTGATAATAGCCAAAAAAGATCAATTAATAGCTTTAAGGTGAGAAATAGAGGGGCTGTACTATCTGTATGTTACATAACTTCACAGCTAACATACAGTAACATTATTATGTGATTATTGTGGCGTAGGACATCTGTGCAGACAACTGGAAACAATCGTCATCAGTTGTTTTCTGTTGGGAGTAGCTATTTAGATCGTAATTGATTTAATGCTTTAATCTAGAAAAACACCCAGAATAACCTGTCCAATTAGAACGTGCCATTTTCAAAATTGCATGTTAGTAGCAGTAACCATATCAATGACAGATACATCGATTAAACAAATTTAGTATAACAAAACACTGGCATATAAAACAAAACAAACTGTGCTTTTTCAAAATAACTTCACACATCTGCCTCCCTGTTGGTTTGATATAAATCAAAGTAAACACATGCCTGCATTATTCCATCTCACTTTATTATGGCTCTGTGATCTCCAGCTGGAGTCTGTGGCTGCTCATTCAACTGTCACTCTGGATAAACAAACGCGGTGCTGTGCACACGTGCATGCCATGATCACAGGAGGCTCCGTTCATTTGGAGTGATTATGCAGAGATCTGACTGCAACTCAACTTTTCTTGAGTTTTTAAGGGAATATGTGCAGAAGTCACCGGCTGGTGATTAGTTAGTAGACGGCCAACGCTGGCAGCCGGGTCTTATTGACAACACTAGACCGTGGCCTCAGACCTACAAGTGCTGATCCTCATTCTCACAGTGTTACACACAGCTGCAGATGTCTCCGAGGCACACTGGAGGTGTGATGGAGTGAGGAGCTCAGCAATCATGGAGGACCTCAGTGTAAAGTTGAAGTGGTTCGGGCTGAAGGGGTTAGGCTTCCCAGATGACTTTGTGTTTGGAAAAGTTGGCAGAAGTTGCTGTAGAAAAGGTTGGCAGCTCTGCTGCACTGTTGTACTCCATGATTCTACCCCGAATAAACAGCTGGTGTGTAGGTTTTACACTACCTTCCCTGCACCAAACAAAAGTTAGACAAAGTTATAGCAACTAGCCAGTAAAGAAAGTTAAATATCTATCTAAGTAAAAGACTTAACCCATTTGTGCCTGCAAATACAATTTTTTAATTCCCTTTGGTGGAAGTGTTCTATGGGCTTGCCTAAGCACAAATGTGAAGAAATTTTCAAAATAGGTCAAACTGTTTGGCTAGAAAGTGCTTTTTCTTATCATACTATATCTAGTCTTTTGGCGCTACTGTTTTTTTGCAATAGACTCCATTATATTTTAGGAAAACTAATACTACATATTGTATGATAAGAAAATGATTGTATCTCAGAAACTACCAGGAGCACAGTTAAGTATGTGGTATGAACTCATAAAAAGTTGAATATCAAAGATATGTGAAAAAAAAATATTTCCTATGGAAAACATTTGATAAACACAATCTTAGCGAGTTTCCTCATTTTTTAAAAATCCTGACTTTGACTATTAATTAAAGTGGGATTTTTCATGTGATCTAACAATTCCAAAATTGCACTGTTAGATACTTGCCCAAAGTTTCTCTGAACCAAATTTCAAGACTTTTGAAAGGTCAGACCAAATGTTGTTGCATTTTTTCTAATCATAATATACAGTATATAGTCTTTGGGCACAAATGGGCTAGAGTTGAAGACCAAACCAGCTAAGACTAGTATACCAGACATCTGGTGGCTCGATATACGAAGGGATGATAGTGTTGCTTCGTGTCTACGAAATGTGTCAGTAGGTAGCTGTTTGCCAACACGTTAGCCATAACCACTAAATGTGATACAATGTCAAGGCAATGAGTTGCATAAATTTGAGCTAACATCTAACCCACACTTCTTCCTTGATATAATTTTCAGCAAAGCACAATATTCAGACTTCCGTTTTGTATGACGACCATTCTGACAAAAGTTTATGCTCTACCAGAAAAGCGTTGCCACAAGGTGAGAAAGCACAAAGAGAATAAAAAATGATGAATGAAGGAAAGGCTGAGAAGAGTTAAGTAAATGCCAAATTAATTAACATGTTCAAAGGCACCGAATGTTAGCATTTGGTTAGATAGGATTGGTCCCGCCTAATTTGAGCGGCCCACTCTCTGAAGCCTCCTCGCTCATTCTTGATGAAAAGGTCAGTTGGGAAATATGAGTTGGTGCCTCAAAAAGGCATGAATAATGGAACAGCTTTTAAAGGGACTTGCATCACAAAAGTATATTGGGACACAAAATAACCCAACACACTCTACAACAGGATCTGAATTCTCTTTGGTCGAACCTTTCACTAGTAATTCGTTATTAATGAAGACCTGTCTTTTCTGACGGGTTCTGAATAAATAAACAATTTCTGAATAAATTGAAGGGGAAAATTGGACAGTAATAGTTAGCTAAGGATTAATATGAATGATCATGAATGAGTGTTTTTATTTTTGTATAAGCTCCCACTGGAGAAACTTGCAAATGCATTTTCACACTTTCTATTATTTATTTTACTTCCACCAATCACCAGTATTACCCCTTTCAGTGCTTGTTAATGTTGCATCACGTATTACAGGAATTAAATCATTGATTTGAAACAGTTTTATTCCACACAAGCTTCTACAACAGAGCAGAAGAGACACATAACTGTGGAAGCAGAGCAGCTGTTGGACAGAGGTGCTAAGTTGCATTTGGCCTGGACAACCCCCCCACTAACTCCCATCAATAATTTTTAATAACAATGGATGTTTCATAATAGGTGAGAAAGTAAAATAAATGTGAGAACACAGCTTTGATCAATAAGGGACCGACTGTGTCTTTGCCAGCATAACTTGTTTCCTTTGCTGCTAGTCGTTGTAGCGAGTGTTTGGTTAAGTCGGAAAAAATATTCAATATTATGGTGATATAGACCATTTTAATGGAATTACATTGCTAAGCAACGGCTTGGGTCAGTGTTTATGTTCTGTCAGCTTATGTCATTCACATACACTGCAATAGGAAATAAACTGGGACACATTCTGATTGTGTACATTTATGACTGTGAAATAGTTTATAGCATTCAACACGACTGCATTGTGGGCCTGTTTGAGACTCTGATTTTAATTCTATTCACACAATCAAACACAATCAATCATGTTGGGAGATCTATTGAAAACATGTTTTTTTTTTTAAGGAAAATAAAAGACAAGTCTTAAAAATGTATAATTAGAATAGCAAAACAAGCTAAAATCACAACATCTGACATTATTATCTTCTGAAGATCTTACGGCTAACTTGTTACACCTTTTACACATCTAGCAGACAAGGGGCACCGCTGGCATTAATTTGGTTTCTGGCAACTTGATGCATGTAAGTCCAATATTCACTCTCCGTTTGGCTTTGCTTTGCTTGTAAACATGGCTCAGTGTAATGAATCAGGTGAAATTTTTCTGTGGATTTGTCACGGCAAGCGTCCCTTTTAACATTACACACAGTCATTTGATCCATTGTTGATATAAAGTGATTGATCAGTGCAGCTTTCATTTTATTTTAAAGGTGGAATATGCAGGGATTTTCTAAAAAAAACAATGTGTAGACTGATACAAAAATACTTTCGATCATCACTTATGACTCACTAGAAGTGTGTGGTGGTGTCTGTATCTGCAGCCCTCTGCCTGTATTTTCTCTTTTCTTCTTATTTTGCTGTGTTCGGGACGTTTCTGGGCTTTAGTAATAATGTTTTATTTCTCTGAGTCGCTGCTTTGTTCTCACTAACGCTGCTCCCTCTCTTCATTCACTCTATAGGAAATGCATGTAATAAGTAAGGGATAATGTACAGTGAGCCGGTCATTGTTGTGAAATAAACACCGACAGGGTCTTGCATCGCCCTGAAGGGGTTTATTTCACAACAATGACCGGCTAGATGTTCATTATCCCGCTTATTACATGGATACCTACTTAAGAAATCAATAATTTTACACAAAAACGGTCCACCAGAGTCCAACATCAGAACTGCGCCCATAGCAATGGTCTGCTATACATAGCATTGCCCTGATTGACCAATTAGAATCGAGTATTCAACAAAGCCTTGTAATTATGTGTTATGTATGTCACCTTGAATTGTTTTAATTCAGGCATTTTAAATCTTCCATACACCTGCATCACAAATTTCTAGTTATTCTGTCTGCTTACTAAAAGTTAATCCTCTCCTTCCAGCCATCAGCATCCAGAATTTTCAATAGCCGTGGTATACAGTATTATGCATTTTGTTTGGTCAACAATGATTAATGATCAAATCTGTATTACTTCATTTGATTACTCAACTCTTGTTAGATACAGTACCTGATCGTGTTATAGCAGATGGCTCTTCATGTTAGATACAATACCTGATCGTGTTATAGCAGATGGCTCTTCACACCATGGGCCTGGCTCTAGCAGCACAGAGTGAAACTCACTCTTTTTCCTGTTAGTGTCCAAATTTCATGGGGTTCTGGGTTTTAGGAGCAAAGTTATCAGATTACCTGACTCAGACAACACCCCCACACTGCTTCTCTTGAACCCATTTCGTAAATACAAGTAGACATTGTTCTACTTTGACCTCAATACACCTCTCTGCTTTGTTGTGGCTCATGAGTTGAACCATGACAGATGATTTAGGTTCTTCCTATTCTGTCTGCTGAAAAAAATATGGATATCAAGTGGGAACATGCAGTGGCACCGAGGGACTGAAGCTCTGCGGCCCTGGCACCTCAGCTGGAATAAATATTGTGGATTTCTGCCAGCGTACTGATGAGTTACAGAAAAACATTTTCAACTGGCAGAAATCCACTTGGTGCTGGCAGATTGCAACATCACATCTATGCAAACAGGAGAATGCAGACTGAGGCCATTGTCTGTTCCGGTGCAATGCGCTTGTGCACGTCATGCCTAAATTATGGCAGCATCCATGACTCATCTATCCTGATCAGAACAGCCATACACAGCAGGGTCTGTGTAGACAGACGGCGAGTATCCTGGAAATATTGTGTGCAAATGGTGGAACAGCTCAAAGTGTCACCACCAAACTGAGGTTGAATTAGGAAGCTTAATGAGGGGTTTTATTGCAGGTTTCCAAGATTTATTTGGCAGGTTTGAGCAACGGAGCTGTCACCCAGTGTTACGCAGACAAAACGCCAACGCAATCAACACAAAAAAAACCAAAAAAACAAGCAGGCGAGTTTTCTGAGTCAGATGTTGGGATGACAACGATATGTTGACAGTCGCCTGTCGCCTGACAGCAAGATTGACTGTGTGGAGTTTGCATGTTTTCTCCATGTTAGCGTGGGTTTTCTCCGGGTTATCCGGGTTCTTCCCACAGTCCAAAGACATGCAGGTTAGGTTAATTGATGACTGTAAATTGCCCGTAGGTGTGAATGTGAGCATGAAAGTTGTCTGTCTCTATGTGTCAGCCCTGTGATAGTCACATGCCAAGATGTTAATGTCAAACACACAACATCACACATGTCCACAGACGGTCTTTATATATTGCAGTTTAAGAATTCCCTAAAAATGTGTTAAAATTAAGTTTAACGTTAAATTGCTCAGGGCCTTTTTAAATTAATAAACTACTTTACCTCGGGAGAACAATCGCTTGCTTCATAAGATCCGCTGCTGTAGAAAGAGATAAGACAGAGTAAAGCACTCACTTTAATGTCTGCTGAGTTACATTCATTTTAGGGCTCTTAAAAAGTCTATTTTAGGGAAGGCTCTGTCGGATATGCTTTAATTGTTTGTTAAACAGAACAACAATTGTGCTTGTATAAGTACTCACCCTGTTTTACCTCATTAATACATTTCCACAAAGCTTTCGTTCGATAGTTTTAAAGGAATACTAAAGCAAACATCTATCTTTTGAGAAGCAAAAACTTGATCCCCGGCTCCTCCAGTCCACATGTTGAAGTGTCCTTTGGGCAAGATATGGAACCCCAAATTGCTCCCAAAGGATGTGCCATTAGTGTGTGAATGAACATTTAGATTAGATCCTGACGAGCAGGTGGTGGCACCTTGCATGGCAGCCGCTTCCATCAGTGTATGAATATGTGTGTGTGAATGGTTGAATGTTGAGCTTTGTGTGGACAGAAGACTAGGAAGGCGCTTTATAAATTCAAGTCCATTTACTATTCAGGAGATGGTTTTGGAAAGTTGGCAGCTTGCTTGTTCGGGGAGGTCGTCAGCTGTAGTCAACTGGAAATCACTGCAGTTATAATGGATCCGCTGGCGAGCCAGACTCATGGCAAAAACATGTTTTGAATGGTATTGAAACATCCATAGAAATCACTCCCACAGCATAGTTCATTACTCCAGTTTTGACCTGTATGTTCCAAACAATCTTCTTCCACTTGGTCAGTAAATTACAATAAACACTAGTACTGCAATATATTTAGTGTATCAGTAGTATTTCTGTGATCTTAAAGCTGCAGTCGGTAACTTTGAGCAAAAAATGATAACAAGTTATTTCTATAAAACTGTCACACAGACAAAATTGCATGAAACAGATAATCTGTGAAAAAAATCATGTTCAAAGTTTGCCTCCTCCGGTGGGCGGTGTTTGGTTTTGGCTCGACTGTCCTCAACTACAAGATGTTTCTGAAAACATTTGAGGAGACAAAAAGGTATTACAGTGACAGAATCTTGATTTCATATTTGAGCGGCACTGCCTAGTTTGACAGTTTGATTGAAGTTTGCGAGTTTTGCGAGCAGTGATTGACAGCTGCTGTAGAGGCTGCTCCACTCTGATTGGTTGGTTGTTGATCTTACAAATGCTGTTTGGAGCACTAGAAGGACACAGAGGAACATGAATATTGTTACAGATTATCTGTCTCCTGTACTACTGTCAGGATATAGTGACCGTTTTATAAAAAATAACTTTTTATCATATTTTCTCAAAGTTACCAACTGCAGCTTTAATTACAACTGGTCGTCAAACAATATACATGACAGTGACAATACATACATTTACATAAACATCTGTATATACATACAATAGCCTATATAAATATACTTTTTAAAAGAAGAAATAAAGCTAAAATTAAAAGAGTAATTCATAATCAACAGATAGGGTTTTACTGCTTTAGCCTTACTTGTTCTGACATGAACAGTTCCTTATTGTGGCTAATGTTAGCAAAGTTTGGATACAGATTGCTGTGTAACTTTCATATTGGAATACGTTTATCCAATTACCATAAAGACCAAGCTCAGAAGCTCAAAGAAAAAACAAGAATCACAAACCAAAAATAAGAAATACAAACTAAAAGGCAATGTAGTTACACTGAAGCAGTGATTTTAGATGCAAATAACAGTTGTTGCATTTCACATTTTGTTTCGCATGGCTCTTTGTCCTATTTTGGAATGATAATAATCAGGGTTGTAATAATGGTTGGATGGTTTGCAATCTCACATTTCTTTGTGTTTTTATGAAAGGACAAAATTAGTCTCCTATCTGTGCTGCTGTTCAATGTATAATCATACGACAGTTTGTATGATATCTTATGAAAAGTTTGTTTTGCTACGAATGTCCAGCAACAAGTGTCAATTTCCGCTCGTTACATCAATACAGTCTTTTCAAAATTAACTTCCGTCTTCCAACTTCCTTAGGTTTAGGCAACAAAACTACTTGTTTAGGTTTCGGAAAAGATGGGGTTTTGGCTTATAATAATACCTGAAATGGTGTTACTTAAGTACGTAAGTTACGTGACAAATACATCAATGTTGACTTCTTGATTCATATGGGGCATGAACTTCGATCTCTGGGGCGAAAGTCCGTTATTTCATAACCCACCCATCCACCCTAATCTCCTCCCTCTGCGGCCTCTCCCTATATTACCTTGTTCACATGCGTGGATTAGATAAAAATGTATTTTGTGGGATAAACACAAATTAAAATGCATTACTTTTTGTAGCTATGAATGATGTATGAGAGCAGCCTGTACTGTTACACAACTAGCATTCATTATTATCCTATAATAGCCACTTGTGACATCAGTGGCCACAAACGTTACATAGTCCCATTTCCAGACTCTTATAATGCTGAAGGCAAAGAACATTTTTAATTTATCACTTAAAAGCCATTTTGCATCCAAAGTTTCCAGCTTGGTTTGGAGCTGGATGAGGTAACAGACTGGAGGCAGTGCATCATACGTCAACTTCATTCTGTTCACCACTTTGTATGCCAAATCTGTGTTTAACCTCAGCTAATGTCTGCTGATTACTGTAACAAATAGTAGTTATTAAGCCAGACGTTACAGAATTGTTAAAGTGTTGGTGCCATCATCTGTGAGCCTATAAAAAAAAAAAACATCATACCTTTTGCAATAGTAATTTGCAAATAAGTGCTTCTTCACCAGATGTTGTTGGTGAAGAAAAGAGATGTAACGGCTGGAAGGCTGTGCATTGGATCACAAAGATGTATTAAGATTCAGTGCAGCTTTATCTCACAGCTTGGCTCTACATGTATGCTGCATGGTGTTTATGTGGTCTTGTTGTTTACAGAGACATCTGCTCCTGTGTCTCACTTTGTTGTTGTTTTTTTACCATTGAGATAATTTAAACATGTCTATTTGTATATTTGAATTAGCAGGCCTTAAAACCTTTCTCATTCTGGTTCATCAGTAGTTGTGCTCCCAAGACACATTCCTGGTGTTGAATATCCATGTCTCGTGCCTTTGTTCCGCTTTTTTTTTGTTAATGCTATTAAATTGAATCAAAAACGGACATCCACACGCATGACCTTGTACTTTCTTATGGCTTTTATGTAGATAATGTGAATTTGCATAAGGCACCCACCTTGCATGTAATCCTACTCAAAAGCTTCAGTTCATTAATGCTTCCAGAGTTTCTGTATTCCCCCGGAGCACTCGCTTTACATGACCTTTGGAAAGATTTTAACACTACTTGCAGGGATGTTTGAGTGAGTGTCATTTTCTTTTTTCTTTAGGTATAAAAGACTGAAAGCTTTGTCCCTAGCTTAATGACGACACCAGAGGCTTAAAAAGACTGGGTATGTGCAGAAGGATGATCTCACAGGGTTTAAAGAGCCAGATGTCTGCTTGTCAATCGGCAGCTATAATGAGGTGAGAGATTTCTCTGTATCACACCTTTCTGCCCAGTGTCATAAGTCCATTTCAAGATTTCAATTGTTAAAGCTGGCGTGTGGGACTTATACATATACATGAACCTCCGTTTCATTCAAGCCAAAACGAGTTCACACGATCCTTTCGCCTCCAGGGAAAGCTCTCTGTATTTCGCAGTAGGCCCGAGTTATGGTGTCTCTAGTGACTTTCCTGCGCTGGTGCACTTATAACGGTCTTCCTGAGCAATTTTCTTTTTTACTGGAATAGGATTTTCTGCCGTAGCTTCCGGTATAGTAGCTGCTGCTCCATCGCTATGGTCTCTCCCATATGGTAATTACTCTCACTGTCAGAGGGGAGAGATAAAAGTTCTGCACTATGATTGATGGTAACAGGCTACATTTATTTCTTGAGTCAGGGGACCACAATATTATTTCCACTCGACTTTTTGTAATCTGTGAAACCAACCTTTGAATTCTGCATCGCCGTATTGACGCTCTGTGTCCATAAACTGATTCTCATCAAGTCTAGCTTAATGGATGTCTTCTATCAGTAACATGTTCAAGAATTTCTAGTTAAACATCTGTATTATTATGGGTCAACGATCCAACGATCCAACGATCCAACGATCTGGATCAGCATATCATCGATTATAAGTTAAAGCATTGATACATATCATCATCTTTAAAATACACCTTTATTTTGAAATTCCCATGGCATGTATGCATCACCATTTTCATCCACACACCTCCCTCCTAGAGCTCAGTAATAGAAATGTCAAAGCATATTTTAGTAGCTTTTTGTGAGCTGATTGTGTTAAAGGAGCACATGATATCGTCTCATATCGATCGCAGGCCCCTGAATTGAATCAAATCAAAATCTTATTGTGGACTTTGTGATATCAGCAAATATCATATTTTTGTCCAAAGAATCAATATAAAATATTGTTTGAATTGTGATGAAACATGATTTACACGTGTCTGGTCAGATTGGTTGGTATCAGTGAATCAGCTCTGGATTTATTTAGCTTTGTCCCTGTTTCTGGTGAAATCCACCTTTTTGTGGGGTTCACCTGGGCTCTTTATACTATATGTGCTATCTTTGAAGTGCATTGTTATTAGATACACTTATAATACTTTGTTATCCTACACTAGCTCAGGTTCAGTCAATCTGTCCTGTTTATGTCTACGGGCATTGGTGGAGGAAATATTCAGATTCTATATGAAAAGGAAATACTGTAAGTTGTACTTACTGTAAAAAATACACTACTTGAGTAACCTCTATTAGATGTTGGTTGTCAAAGAATGTCCTCAATTAATGAAACTAACTTTGAAGTTAATACAATTTGAGCAGTTTGGATCTAGTATTTCAGATGTTCTGTCACATGTACACTGTCTTCCTCTCATGGGGGTCCAACCTGCGATATCTAATCTTTTTGGCCACTGGGGGGCAGTAGAAACAGGTGAACACAACATTAACATGTCATTCCTTTTTAAGTTTATATGGCTCTCTTTTAGCTCTGTTTTTGGTCTCTACCAACTCCTGAAAGAAATATCCAACTCTATAGCTTCCGAATGGTACACTACATTTGCCAAGTAGTGGGTTTTTAGAGCCTTTTCATTAAAAACAGCTGCCTGCTGCGGTCCAAAATGGCGCTATGAGAGTGAACCAAAACAGTAAAGTTGTAGGCCGGACAGCAATGAACTGAAACTATAAGGAGAGCTGCAGATTCAGGTGATACTTCTATTTAGGTTTGTCACTACAAGTGACGCCTATCACATTGTTTTCATACTTTGCTATAGCAGAAATATTGATTATTGCCGCTACTGAACCAATACCATGACATCTGCTGATGAAAACTGAGATGCTGTTGAAAGAATATAAGTATTTTTGACATTGTTATGCTCTCATATTCACCATCATCTTACACGGAGAAGCCCCGACTGTCACACTGTTATTTACCTTTCACAGTCCTCTACTTTGACCTCTCCACTTGCTGACTGTGCAGCATGTAGCTAACTGCTGCTGCTGTTTCCCCCTCATCAGCATCCCTACGATACGCTTTAGTGTATCCTGCGGGCTGCATCTATAATTTAATTATGGATTCAAATTCGTACATTTGCATTTGGAAATTCATCATGAATTTACATCACTTCACCGCTCATTGTAGAGGCTGGCAACACACTGTGCGATACACAGTGAATAGCTAATGAAAAGGAATAACTAATATAAAGACAGTCAAACAAATGCTAAAGATGTTCTCTCAAATTCTCTCCTCTTGCCATGAAGTGGTAAAGAGACACTGGCCCATCCCTCTGAGGTGCTTCTATAGTAATACACTTCAATACCGAGGTCACAAGGTGATTGTTTCCGGGTTTGGTTTAAAAAAGAAATTACTAACTGGTAGGTTTATATTGTAGATATTAAGGATGTAACGCAAAGCTACGGTATCTGTTTATATCACAAAAATATCTACAGTATATGTTCTGCGTTAAATTCTGTTCTCTCCTCATTTATATTATTATATTTATACAGCTTTATTTATACAGCTTTAGCTTATTAATATTATGTTATTAATTTAATTTGACTAATCAACTATGGCATGTCGGATCATTTTCTTTCAATCCCCAATAACAACAACAACAACAAAAGGTTATACTACAGGAAATGCAGGCTGGTCTCACACACTGCTTGTAGCTATGCCTACGAAAAGTAATGCACTGTAATTTGTGTATATCCCATGAAATGAATGTATATAATTTATGTAATGGTGAACGGAATTATAAGCAAAAGTCGCGTAGGGGGAGGTCTGGGTGGATGGGTGGGTCAAAAAATACCAGACTTCTAATTTACTTTGTGATTTGGTGGTTTCGTTCCAATACAGGATACAGTTTCGCTTCGGGACTAGCTGGCAGAGAGGACCTTTATCTTTGTTCAACTCTTGGCACTGCAGGGCCCTGTACTGGTAGGAGTGGGGGTCGCTAGATAGGAGGTGTTTATAAAAAATGTTGGCTTGTTTTTGAATTTTAATTACTAGAGGGTATTGGTGGGTAAGTTCCGGCCTAGCTGTGTGTCTATAATAGTTTCAACAGTGCTTGATGAAGCCAAAATCTGTTTTTGAACTTGAACTAAGATTATTATAGAGTGAAAAATGAATCTAGCCTCAGTCATGAATTCCTACATTCTGAATGATCTTTCAAATTAAAGCGGTAATTAAGCTAGATTTAAAATGTATTATTAAATGTCTTTCAGCACAAACAGCTTCATTTCTAAGAGGCTTAAAGAAGAAATTGCTCTAAAGAATCAGTGTGTAACAATTAGAGGGATATATTGGCAGAAATGGAATATAATATTAATCAGTATGTTTTCTTTAGTGTAAAATCACCTGAAAGTAAGAATCGTTGTCTTTTTGTTACTTTAGAATGAGTCGTTTATATCTACATAGGGAGCGGGTCTTCATCACGGAGTCTGCCATGTTGCACCACCATGTTTCTACAGTAGCTCAGAACGGCTTGGGCCGGAGTCGATAACGTTACTCGCTCCTGTTGTCGCCTCTCTCTCTTGCTTCACCACTCACCCCCCACATATACACACACTTTAAGCACACACTTTAAGCACTCTACTCACAACAAGTTGCGTCGGCCACCGTAGCTCTCCATCATGTTTTAGCACAGGCAGAGGCTTCAGTTGTTTGCAATCTAAACCTCACCACTAGATACTGCCAGATCCTACACACTGTTCCTTTAACCCTCCTGTTGCCCTAAAATTTACTCACATCTTTTATTCTTGACCCCAGCAATTTAAACCTCCAGATAACCGAAGGAAAATATGGTTCCTGCGAGGACATAGTTCGCACAACATCAGGGAGGACCAGACATAGAAAAGTTTGTATGGCAGCCTTTTAAACCATTTCTCTTGGTGATCTGTGTGCTCTCTCTCAGTTGAAAATGACCTCCAAACAAGTTTTCTGATGTGTATTCACAAGCTCTTTGACAGTGAAAGTGAAATAGAGGAGAATGTTTTCGAGACTGAGGATAATGTTGAGGAGGACCCTGATTGTGAGGCATCCTCCTCTGATGAGATGTGTTCCTAATGGCATTGTTGATGTCCTTATTTACTCCTACAATTTCAGAAAATTGAGAAATATTGGGTACACTGGGTGAAGAAAACAAGAAAAAGAGGTTACATCAGGATTCAGTGAGAGCTGTGAATAAGCTGTACGCAAATCTAGCCACTGTTTAGTTTTCGTGACCCATTTTTGTGTTGTGACATATTAAATTTTGATTAGATTTCCCTATTCCAGGTGCAGCTATAACTTCACATATCACTTTAGTGTTGAGCAGTTTACCACTGAGCTGCATGTTGTTGTCAATACACTACTGGAAAGTGCGCTGGCTATAAGTAACAGTTTATTTAATGAATAGACAATCAAGTTAGAACATTACAGATGTGCTGTTTGACTGTAACATAATGCATTGCAAATTTGCTATTCTGTATGAGATTACACGTAGACACTATAATATACATATATAAGATACATAATTGAGGATGAGGCAGTGTTTGGGTTCATATTTTAGTTTTGCATGTAAAAGGTTTTTGCTCTGACATGTAGAGGCTGACATCAATTTCCCCACTTACATTTAATGGCTCTCACTGTAAAACATTAAAAGCCTACTATCCTACTAAAAGCCTTTTCCATTAACAAAAACTAGACATACCCAGGAATCTGTTGATAGCCTTGGGTCAGGCAGCATATTGATGTTTCAGACTTCTATTTTTAGGTTTTCTCTTTTTTAAAATAGCAATACACAAACACAGACATCAAAGCGTTGAAGCTTTACATGTGAAGATGTTGACATTTTATCCCATTTTATTTAAAAAAATACAAAATTTTATGTTTTTTTTATTACTCTAACATTTAATAATATAATAATAATAATATATTTGTATTGGGAATTGCAGTGCTCAATTTTAATGATGGGACACTGGCCTGTACTTAAGCAATAACTCACGACAGGCCGTGGTATATTGTGATTATATCACAGTTAAGGGGCATTGTTCGGCCCAATGTAGAGCATCAATTTAATTTTTTTTATTATTAATACATAATAATGTTCACAATAAAATAGGCCCTCCTCCCTGCACATATTGAGATGGTTGCTAGAACGGTGGTTACTATGGAACGCACAACAATACAGTCTATAGCGTTAGATTGATTTCATTATTTGGCTCTTTATTTTATTGTTTTTAGCCATTTATTGTGCAACCACTGAGAACTGTCCAGTGTCAGTAGTATGACCTTGATAACTGCTTGTAGTAGGCTTGCCTTTTTTTAAGTGGTATGTTGGCGTGGAGAGGATGTTGCTCCACTTTCTTCGGTCCCCCCAATCCACTTACGGCCAGAATCTCTCTTGTGTCAAGACCCGCATTGCAGAGTGTCTGAATCGTGGTGCTGTGGAGCCGGTGGTTGGTGTATTTCTGCTGCATTCCTGCTTGCTTGTATATGGGCAACATTGTGGAACCGTGTCAGTCCACACCTCCGTAGAGGTTAACCTTAAATGTTTCCATTTTGTAGCAGGGTTTGGCTGCTAACTTTTGTTATCTGTAACCTGTTCCGTGTTGGCAGAAGTGATCCCCCATGACCCTGTCGCTAAGCAACCATGAGTCTAATGTTTTTTTTCTCAGACACAGAGTGATACTGAAAGTGCAAAGGTTAGACCGTGGATGTATAAAGAGAACTGGATACAGCGTTAGAGGCGGGGCCCCATTCATTCCTATGAAAGTTGCTCAGTGGTGTAAAGCCCGGAGTTCTTCCTGGTGGCTTGGGTTAGACGTGTCATAGCAGTGGTATGTGGGAATTATATCATGGCTATGAACCAATCGGATTGTTTGATTTGAGCTACCTGTTTTATAATGACAAATGGTCCCCTTAGCCTCCTCTGAGAATACATTTTTTTGTTGATAATAATGTGGAGTTAATCATTTATTTTTCAGGAACATATTGAATAGATCACTTTACATCACAAGGATCAGACTCGGAGACCCGGCCTTGTCACTGAGGGCTGTATATAAATATTCACTTCCTCTCAAATATTTTTGGTTCATTATGAAACTGTGGCAGGCTGAATGTCAGATCACTTTGATTTCATTTGAATTAGGCTACACAATGGTTGATTATAATTAGATAAAGGTCCAACATGTTAGTCGCCATAGGCTTAGACATTATCGTCAACCTTCTATGACTGCAATACCTGGCATTGACCATTACCACTCTATTACCATAACACCTGAAACCGGAATCTCATCACTTGACGACCAACTGGCAAATCTCCCCAAACTTTCATTGATTTGCATTCCTTTAAGAAGTGAATTAATTCCTGAGAGAGTATATACATTGAGTTAGGACCTATTTGTAATGCTGAACCTCAGCAGTAGGTTTGTGTTTGCATAAAAGTGATCAACAACTCAGTTAGCTGAAGTATTGAGTTGTGGAGCTTGTGGTTTTAGAGAAGTCAATAAATCAGGATTTGTGTTTTACTGCACCAAACAGGAGGCTCAGTGGAGTTAAAAGAGTCAGAATCAGGTGCTGAGAGAGCATCTTCACTGTCATAGTGATGATTTGGGTGAAATGTAGTGTGTAGTCTGAAGGGATCGATTTAACACCCTCCAGCAGACGCTTCAGGCCTGACCACACGCTAGCAAACAATGTCTGGTGAAGCTGAGCAGAAATATGAACTGATCGATAGAAGGAGGGCGATGATTTGATAGCAGCGACAGCCTGGACACGGAGCGTGGAGGTGGAACGGCAAAATACTTACAAGCTCTGTGTTTTGTTCTCTTTAAGGGAAATTGTGTTGTTATTGAGTTTTCACTTATATTATAATAATAATAATATTTTTCACTGGCTCAGGTAGACTGTTACATAAGGTTTAAACTGCTGCCGATCACTCAGATGTGAAGAATCTCAATGTCTGAATCTCATGTCTAGGGCTGGGTATCGGTTCTCGATGGCTTTAAGGTCCGAAATAACCTAGTACCACGTAGTATTGAAACTTCTCCGATCAAATGATACCTGCAATCGATCCTTTTTGTGCCCAGATAGAATTTTTTTTATGGTTTTGCTCGCAGCCAATCACAGCAAGCGTTCTTTGATTTAATGCGACCTGTTATTGGCTCACTAGCAGCTACAACCCATACAGCTGAGATTGTCTACCAGTGCTTACAGAGTTAACAGAGTTTAACCTGGGGGAGGGGGGACCGGATGGTGGTTACCTTTCCACAACAATGTGGTCCCGCCACCGCGGGTCAGCGTTATCAGTGGTAACCACTGTATTAACCATCCAGTGGGACACACACACAGCTTCCGTTCACATGATGTGTATTGAATGAAGTAGTGAATTAAGTTTTTTTATGACTTCGGCACACCTTCCCTGAGGCTGCTTCTCCTCTCTCTACTCTGCAGTCTTGACTCTACATTTGACTTGAAACACCAAGAACCATAACCACCTAAAAACCTAAATCTCTCTGAGTAATGAATGGCCCAAGATTTTATTATTACTTCCGAGCCACACAGTTATAGTATATCACACAATGGTTAAACAACTCTAATCAGACACACCCTTTATTATCGAACTGTCAAAAAACAACCGTTTAATTTTTCCAACTGTCAACACAACCCTGTTAACCTGGTGGAAAGCTATCGACATCTTCCATCATGATCCCTCCACATCACCACCAACTCCACTATGGAACAATTCCATGTTTTATACCAGCAACACATTCTCACTCCCGACTCGTCAAATACCGCCGCTTGGTCAGTGCCCCCTCGGCATCAGAGATTGACGCACGGGTACTCCTTTTGCGTTCATTTTGGATGGACCGGGGACGGCGTGTCAATATACGCACGTTACATGCATAGCGTCCTTTCAAAATAAACTTCTGTTCTCACAGGAAGTTAGGTTTAGGCAACACAACCACTTAGGTAGGGTTAGGAAACTGTCGGGGTTGACGTTGACAGTCGACTCACGGGACTGACGATACCAACGACTCTTGTGACTATATCGACTCGTGACTAATGATACCGACGAGTCATGTGACTAACGACTGACGTGATAGAAGAAGTCAACGTTACTTTTAGTTTCATATGGGACACAAACAAGTCTCCCGGTTGAAAGTCCTGTGTCTGTTTGACCCATACACCAATCCTCCCGCCCGCCCTGAGTCTCACGCTATAAATACTATATCACTTGCTCTGACCGTCGAATAATGCTGCAGATAGGTTTGTATTGGAGTTAGTTGACAGCCCGGTTCGTCACATTCTGTCCATAAACGGTGCCTCCGCCCGTGCGTCGCTTTCCGATACCGAGGGGCGTCGCCAAATCGGCAGTATTTGATGACTTAGGAGTGAAACCGGGTTGTGGAGAGAGAGGAATAAACTCATAACTTTTTTCAGGACAGAAATAACACACCCACCAAAACCTATTTCCAGTATAGTTGAACAGGCCATAAGCACATTTCCCAGGTTCATCTTAGTTTAGCCTGTTAGCATGCTAACTGGTCATAAACCAAAGTACTTGACATATTTCAATTTTGACTTGATGATGACGTTAAATGAAAAGCCAGAGGATCACCATAGTCCATAGGATTCATCCTCTGGAGACCATGAATGTTTGAACAAAATTCCAATGCAATCCTCCAATAATTGCTGCAATATTTCAGAGTGGACCAAAGACAAAACAGCTAAGATCGACGTTTATGTCACAGCTAATGATGACTTCACATTCTTTAACTATACTGTCCACTACTTGTGAAATGGCTTTGTCTCTAACTCCTATTCCATCATGCTCTATTAAGGGATGATAAGAACTCAGCACAACAAGATGATGGGCAGAGAAGACATTGGTGTGAATGAGCTGTCACACTGTCTCCCACCCGAGTGTCCCACAGGACTGAGTTATTGAACTGAGAACAAGCAGGCCGCTGCCTTACAATGCTTACCTGCCACCATAACTCTCGGCATCATATTTTTCTCTCTTTAAATCACTTTTCTTCGCTCAGCACTTTTGTAAAGAGGCTCACCCTATCTCCCATATATATTCACCTTAATTCGTCCTTGTTCCACCTTTCTTCTCTCTGGTAATGTTCTCCTTTCTGCTTTCTGCTTTTTACCCATCTCCTCTTCTTTGTCTTTCGTTTTTCTTTGTTGTAGCCATTCCACCTTTGTTCTCCTCAGCCATTGTCCTCCATATAATTTTCCCCAACTACCATTTTTATCCTCCAATCTCCAACCATTCTATTCATTTCAGAATGATGAGTGGTTACTTTACTCTACAGGCAAAGACCCTCACATTCAAGTGTTGTTCCTTTTGGTCACTATAATGGTCACTTTATCTCAGACAGAAACACGCTATCCAGGCAGACAGAAATGTGATCTCCGAGGGCCCGTGGTGAATGAGTGGGAAGAATGCAGCCCCATTATCAAGCAGCCTGCTGCCTGTAATCTTGCAGGGGCATTACAGAGTGCAAAGTACAGCCTTGTGCCATCGGTGTGTGAATGAGTATTTAGATTAGATCCTGATGGGCAGATTGGCAGCTTGCATGTGTATTCGTGTGTGTGATTGCTGACATGTAGTGTAAAGCGCTTTGAGCGGTCTGAAGACTAGAAAAAAGCGCTATATAAAGTCCCATTTACCCCAATTTGTATGAGATGTACCAGGGCTGTGTTCGAATAGTGAAATAATTACGTCCTAACGTCTTTTCCTAACCACTTTTCCTTGACCTCGATGGAAAACGTCATGAGTTAATGGAAAGATGAGAAGGAGAATTCAGAAGGAGTTAGGAAAAGACATCAGCGGTGTTAGGAGAATCCGACTGCTCTTTCACTAGACTCCATCATTATGATGCGACGGCGGCGGATGTTAGTGACGTCAGTTTGCTGTGGTGAAACTACAATGTTCTGAAGATGGACTACAAAAGGCGCTGCTTCTCCCCGTGCGTTATTAAAAAGGTCTTTCAGTGACAGACTCCTTCACCAATATTCGGAATATGTATTTATGTTGATTATTTGTTAATTGATTGTTTACTGTTCATTTTATTAGTTATTCTTGTTTTGTTTTTTACTGAGGTATTTGTTACATGTTCGAAATAAATAATTAATTAAAAATAAAGTGAAACGAAATGGTTGTCACTGTCCACTCATATTAAACGTGAATCCCAATTGTATGAGCGTACCAAAATAATATGCAAGTTAAGCATATAGTTTGTTATTATGAACGGCCGAATGGTGCGTTGCTTTAAATGCTGCGGCTGCAAGGAATTATGGGATGTTATTCTCTTGTTTCCTTTGGTAAAGGATGGTCCAGTGTATCCTATGCTCAAGGAGATAATAAAGGAAGCATTGAAGCTCCTTTCCTTAACATTTGGTGAATTCGAACAGCTCTTGTCATGGCTGCTACTGAGGTACTTCCGGGTCATTTCACTCAGTTAGGAACCTTCCTAAGCAAAAAGGACTTTTCGAACGCAACCCAAGCTTTCAAGTAACAACAATGTAAAACCATCCACAACAATATTAGACGCTCAGCGAAAGTGGTCGGGAAGTGTGTTGACGTAGTTTAAAGAGGGTGGTGTAATGAGTCAAGCAAACACAGGACTTTCATCCAGGAGACCACTGTTCTTGTCCCGTGTGAAACCAACAACGTGTTTGTCTTTACAAACGTGGTATTTTTAAGCCAAACCATGATGTTTTTCCTAAACCTAGCTGAGCTGTTTTGTTGCCTATACCTAACCACATGTTTTTGTTTGAATTCACAACGTTAACCACGTGTTTACTGCGACCGGAAGTGGAGCGTCATAGTTTGACGCGCTGGCCTACCAAGAGCAATAGAAACTGACGCCAAGGGGTCCTGACTAAGCATCAGTATGTGACGAATTGGGATGAGAACTGGTTCGCCAGTGAAGGTGGAGACAGGTGAAAGCAATGACAAACAACAGTAACGAACTAAACCATTTGTCATTTAGTTTGGAGGATTTGTCGGGCTCGAGGGAGATTGTAAGAGCCTTATGTGTCAAGTAATATCTCAGGCAAGTGACAGCCAATAACCAAGCTTTCGACCTCAGTATATACTCTAGATCAGGCACTTCAAAGTCAGAGGAACGACTGACTATAAAACGGAAAGGGGGTGAAATGCTTTTGCAGTAAGGATAATTATTTTGAAAGCCTGCAATTTCCCACCCGCTGAAATATTTTCTTGGCTTTTCCAGGATTACAATTTGTGCGAATGTGGAGCCCTTGTTGACATAACTCTGAGGAAGTCTATTAGAAATACCTGTGCACTGCAAATGAGTGGTACACTGAGCTTTAAATACTGCAGTCTCAGTCATATCTGCTTCTTCGACTCTCTTCTGCAAAGTGAACTATAAACTATAAACCGCACCAGCAGTGAAAACTGAAGTCGAGAACTTTTTACGATATGCCCCAGACATTTGAAGGCAGCTACAGTATATCAGCTCTCAACAGAGAGGACTTGTACTCGTCCTTGGATGTGGAAGTTGTCTTTTGTGGAGTCTGGACTGCCCTCTGGCCAACACAGCTGACCATGTTCTACTTTCCTGTTTCGTGATGATTGAGGTCTGTTGCTGAGGGCTGGTTTTTGGCAACAAATGAGAGGAAAACATGACCCATTTTAACCTAGAGAGAAACCGAATGTGTTTCTTGAGGGTCCAGGGCCTTGACCATGGGTACCAGAGCTCAATATAAAGCTTATCTTAAGTTTGTCACTCTAGTGTTTGATTAGAAGTAGCCTTCTAGGGACTGGTTGATGATCTTTGTTGTCTAAACACTTTTGTATGAAGGGTAAATTACAGTTTGTCGTGACTTGGATCCCAACAGCGTCATGACCTATAAAGAGGGTCACATGTCTCCGGTAATCAGCATGTCTCTGTCAGTTTCGGCCGATGAAGCTGTTTTGTCTCGTGGTCTGGAAATTGGTTCACTGTCAGAATATGAAGGATAGGTAGCATTACAGCTCAGTAATTATAATCAGTCAAAGCAGAAATGAAACACATGGAGAGTACAAGCCTAATGAAGCAGCAAGAGAGGTGGTCAAATGAAACAGTTTTCTCATGAGTGGAAAAGAGTCCACTGAGGTGAGCGTCTGTATGGATATACATCATATGAACCTGAATTCATCTATATGTTCACCACTGCATTGCATATTTTGACTTGACGCGTTTTGATCTTTGATAGGAAAACTGTGCAGCATCAATGAGCAGCACAAATGTAGACTTCAACAGTGGGAATTATACATTAACCAGTACTTTTCACATTTTTTGACATACTATAATATGTACTATACTTTTTATGACATATTTTATGACAGACCATACTATGACTTTTTATGCCATACTATACTTTTTTTATTACTTTTTTATACTATGACTTTTTATGACAATTTTTATGACTTACTATTCTATGTCTTTTTTATGACATACCATGCTATGATCTTCTTTTGCCATTTTTTGACATACTGTACTATAACTTTTTATGACTTTTTTTGACGTACTAACCCGTGGGTTTCGACACACAACACACACAGGACAACTTGAACAGTTTAACAGTTTTTATTTTTACAGCTCACACAATTTATCACAGACACTTTTCAGGACGCAGCTCCGATCCTCTTTCTGTCTGTGTCTTCCAGTCTGTCTGCTGCCAGTGTGTTTCCTCCATCCCAGGACATGAAGACTACTAAAAGGGAGAGTTGATTAGTGAAATAATCAGCAGCTGTGTCAATCAACCCCCCCTGGCTCTGCTCCCATGAGCCTTTGCCCACACCTCTCTCTCTCCTGCAGCTGAATACCAGTCATGCCCAACTGCACAACTATACTATGACCTTTTTCAACAACTTTTTTTCAACTGATTATACTATTAATTTTTAAAATTTTTAGACTTACGATATGAGTTTTTCTGACTTTTATTCATACTATACTATGACATTTTTAATGTTTTTTCGACATACTATATTATGACTTTTTCATATATACTATGCCTTTTTTTCAAAATACTAATACAAAATACAAATATTTTTAAAGCATGTCGAAAGAAGTCATACAATAATATGTATACTCTTTTACACATACTGACTAAATTTCCCTGTGTCCCTTTTCTTGCTTGCTCTACCTTATGTTGCAGGATCAGGGTCGTCATCTTTTTCACGAGCTACACCTGGGCCTGGTGTGGTTTTTGGATAAACCTCACCACCTTCCCACAGAGTTCCCCTATCTTCCTTCACTGACACTGATGCTTTTTGCTTTGTTTGCTACAGACATTGTCATAAATCAACGCATGTTCTTTTCACTGATTATTGATTTACATATTTTGTTCTGTTCATTGTTACTTTGTAAATAAAAGCTAATTGATTACTTGCAAACTCGTCTGGTCTCCCATTACTGTTGCAGCTTTGGAGCCGAGCTGTGAGAATAGTATACAATAAAACCAATCCTAGTATGACTTTTCATAGTATAGTATATGTTGAAAAAAAGGCATTGTATAGTATGTCAAAAAAAAAAAAAAACATCGTATAGTATATAGAAAAAAAGGCATAGTATAGTATGTCGAAAAAATAAAAAAAATACATTGTATAGTATGTCGAAAAAAGTCATAATATAATATGTCGAAAAAATAAAAAAAATACATAGTATAGTATGTCGAAAAAAGTAACAATATAGTATATCGAAAAAAAAGTCATTGTATAGTATGGCAAAAAAAATAAAAGAAATCATTGCATAGTATGTCCAAAAAAAATAAAGGTATACTATGTTATGCTGAAAAATAATCTTAGTATAGTATGTTGAAAAAATAAGAAAAGTCAAAGCATAGTATGTCGTAAAAATAAAGAAAAAGTCATAGTATAGTATGTCGGAAAAAAAAGTCATAGTAATGTATGTCGAAAAAATAAAATAGTCATAGTATAGTATGTTGAAAAAAAGTCATAGTATAGTATGTTTTTGAAAAAAAATCATATTATAGTATGTCGAAAAAAAATCATAGTATAGTATGTCAAAAA
>CAKAOH010019838.1:0-34280 GCA_916701665.1 Sebastiscus tertius
TATTTTACCGTAGATTTTGAAAGCGTAGTAGGCCTTGAGGTCACGCGGAGCCATCTCACTCAGGACTGAAAACATGTCCAAGAAGTCGTCCAGTGTCATGTTCCCCTCTCCGTCCTCGGAGAAAACCTCAGCGATCCTCTGACGAAATGGGTTGTCCTGGACAGAGGGGACACCAGCACTTCTAGAACAGTCTGATAAAAACAGTTCAGCGCAGTTAATCATGCAGAAATGTGAACTGGTGCTGGTTGGATTTGACGGCTCTCCTGTGCTCCATCATTGTGGTTCAGTTTGTATCTTATGTTCTTGTCTGATTATTATTTTTTTTCTAATGAGAAGTACAAATTTGGAATAGTGAATGACTCTGAGGGGAAAGTTTCACGGGTCATGTCGGAGACCAGCGTGTTAACACACCTGTTTACCTTGCTGTCATTGTGTAAAGAGGCATATAATTGACCCATTTCCAACAAGTGTGCCCTGAGGGACTCACCAGCATTCTTCAAGTTTAAAGGAGTCAGGTAACATATAACGTTTCAAAGAATTCTGTCTATTAGTTGGCCATTAATTATGGATTGGAAACACAGGGAGAGAGCGGGTCTGCAGGGTGTGCGTGGACCAGTGGGTCTACCTTCAGCTCTGGCATGCTGCCAATCAGCTCATATGGTAACTTCACATCTGGCTGGCTGGTGTAGTCAAGGGGAACGAGCTGCGGTGCCAAATCCCGATAGCGGTCGAACAGTCTAGGGAAGGTTTAAAAAATTTACTTTCAATATTAAATTACAAGATATCTTCTATATTATGTAGTTGTGTATTTTAGAGGAGCAATTTATGAAAAGTGAAGCTAGAAAACTTCAACTATTCATATGCAAAAACTCTATTTCTCTCTATTGTGGTCAACACTGAAAAAGATTCACTACAGTAAAAAGCAAGATTTTAAATTTCATGTGATCTCAATGGTAGCCTGCCTGCCCCACAGTAGGACAGGCCTCCTGATACTGTAGTTTAGAGTTACAGTGTAGTATTGTGCAGCTGTGTCATGTGTGTACACCAGCAATGACTCAGATATTATAAGATTTTGTACCATTTTGAAATAATAATTGTCTCACCTGAGAATTTCTTTTCTTGTAAAATATGTGCAATCCTGCAAATACAATCAGATCATGGCAGTTATTGCAAAGAGTAGCAGGATGCAGCTGTTCTTATACCGTCTGGTGCTAAATGATTTACTTTATACAGTTGTGGAAGAAGTATTCAGATATTTACTTAATTAAAAGTAGCAATACCACACTATGATAATACTATAGCACATGTAAAAGTCATGCAATATACATTTTTACTCAACTAAAAGTACAGAAGTATCAAAAGTAATAGGACTCATTATGTAGATTGGCCCATATCAGTGTTATATTGTTATATCATTGGTTATGGATGTATTAACATCATTTAGTTAATGTAAAGTAAAATGTAGAGGTTAAAAAAAGTACATTTCCCTCTGAAAATATTGGCATCAAATGGAAATATTTAGATAAAGTACAAGTGCCTCAAAATAATACTTAAGTCTAGTACTACAGTAAGGTAACAAGAGGAAATGTCCTTAGTTGACTTCCACTTCTGGTTTTATATGCAAACAGATCGCATAGTTCAAATAACACTTTCTTGTAAGATATATTTTTATTTAAATTTTGAAGCAGTTTCAGGGCATTACACTCAGCAATAACCCCAGATAACCCCGTCACACAGCCTGTAACAACAGGAGAGAGAATGGTGAAAGTAGTAATAACAATAATGAGAAGAAAATCCAAAGAAATGAATGGATATAAAATAAAATAAAATAATAAAGCATAGGAATCCAATGTGTTAGAAGCCCCATTTGCTGGCAGAGGTAGTGAGAAAGTGAGCCATATGCACAAAACTCCTCATACAATGATATACAGACTCATTACTAATTATGAGGATAACATTATAGATAGAGAGGCACCAAATAACACTTAATTACAAATATGTCACTAACTCATTGTAAGTAACTTTGGACCACAAATTGCCTCTGAAATGTTGACTAAAAGGTCCAGAAAAGAGACTTTTCTGAAGAGTAAGGGTGGAGGTTGTGACGTGACGTCTGACAACAAGTGTATTAACCTTGTTTTCAGATGCCTTCAGCTCGTATTGATAAGAGAAGAACCATTTAAAAGTGTGTAAGGCTCAGAAAGAAACAGGATTGTCACCAACCTGATAGGCATCTAGCTGCTGTGCTGTAAAGATGGTCTGTTTATTCCCCATGTCTGAGCGCGCAAACACCAAGCCTCAGGTCCATCGCTGCTCTAGCATCAAGTGCTTTTTTAGGGTGTGTGGAAATGTCAGATATGAAATACTGGGACAAAAGGAAGCCAGAGCCAAAGAGGAGATCAGGTGTCGGGCTGCCACCGGGCCCTTTGGTTCCCATTATAGTGGCAGCATTTCATCGTTTTCTCCATTGTGAATAGCAGCCCCTTTGACAATGAATAAGGGCTGTCGTCCAGCATCATGCCAAGTGGTATCAACCCCCTTTAGTGCCACTCTATGACCAACGCCTCGGTCACAGCTCAGGTTACACTCTTTAGAGACAGGGTTTTGTCGTGGGCAAATAGACTTTTTGATGGGAGACAAGTTTTGTTTCGGCTGAGAACTCCATTATTGGATATTTATCCAGTTATTGAATGCATTTTCCCCTTCAGTTTTAGGTCCGGCATCATATATCTTACCAACTTGAAAACATATTAATTTAGCACAAGAATTAGGACTTGAGGCACAAAAATCAAATGTTGCCTTTTATCCTGCCTTTATAATTTAGAATATCAGATGAGAACTACATGACTAATGCATGTAATCCACCTTCACCTCACTCTATTATGCCTAGCATGAGACATCACAGCAGGTACAACAACAGGTGGTTAAAGTGACACAAAGAGAGGTTTTATGTAAAATCAACTTATATGTTGGACCCCTCAAAGGTCACCAAAAATGGAACAGGACAATATTTTTTCCCCCCAAAATTTTGCTTTTTTTCCCCCTTGAAATATTCAGCCCAGCATCCCTAGGAATTACGTCCATATTAAAAGATTCTACACCTTACGATTAATGTCTGATGCCAACGTTCAGTACCGATGCAGGAAGTAGCGTACCCTATATATGGCAAGGCAGAAAGTCATGGTGATGAATGGGTGTGTATTTAGTCCAACTCTAACGCTGGAGACTGGAGTTCATGTCTAGTCAATGATCTGTAATGAATGTTTACACTTTTATTAACCCAACCACAATCTTCCCTAAGCCTTAACCAAGCATTCGTTGCCTAACCCTAACAAAACCTTAAATATATTCCATTTGCCGTAACCATGATCTGTTCCCAACCTTAACCATACCATAGTTGTCATGTACAGATGTTGCGAGAGTTTTAAAATGTTGGTTTTAAAGTCTTAAATGTGTTTCTCTTGCCTGCTGTTGGCAGTAATGTTTTGGACAGTATATTTAATTGATGATACCATTAGGAGTTATTGTTATGTACTGCTGGGAAGTCCCTACTGGTTTTCTATTATACTTTGGCTGATATGATCATGAAACCGGTATTAAATCAAATTCTGAATGGTATTAAAAAGTCTTAAAAAGTCTTCAATCTACCACTGCTCTATATCGTACGCTACTTTACCACACCTATCACATCCCACTGATATGACGGTGCCTTTAAAGGCTTTTATGTTTGCAATATATTCAGTCTTAAGTTGATGTGTGCTTTGCTGCGGTTTTGCAAGGTGCTCCTCCAGCAGCCTCCATTTAGTCTCATCTGTTAGTTTGCTCACTGCCTGGAGGGTTTATATTCCTGAATGAATCGTCCCACAAGGATATTGCATTTCAGGAAATGTCATAAAAAAATAAAAAGACACTCTCAAGTGAGACATTAGTGCTATGTCCAATTGCAAGTTTTTTTTTTTTTTTAAAGAGTCATAATATTCAATTTTTCATGTAAATCGAAAGTAAACTATTAAAACTATTGGATGACTGATGGCCCAAGGGAAGGGGCGGGATAAGAAACTAATAAAATAAAGAATATTGGTTTTGAACTTGCAACACCGGTTCAAGAGACAAGAGGGAAGGGAACTATCTGGAACTTTCTAGCTTTTTAAAAGGTTTGATTCAATGATTTCTTTACTGAGGCTGACAGAAAATGAAAAGGGAATTGTGTTTTTTTTCCATCAGAACAACTAAAATGAAGAATACTTGAGAATTTTTGACTTCATATTTAAGTGTCATCTTTTTAATTACTCCTTAAAACCAATTTCTGGAGACTTGCATCCATGTTATTACTTTTTTAACCATGTTGTGTTTTAAATAGCATGTGCCTTTGTATCTACTTTTACAAAATATAGTAAATTCTGTTCTTCATTTTTTATACTATATTGGATAGCTGTCATAAACAGGCATATTTTGTAATGGCAAATTGAGACATTAAATGTCCTGTCTGTCTTTTCTTCTGCCCTCTCTATTAAGTGTAGAGGCAGAGTATGCCAAAGATGCCTCCCAGCTCTAATGGTCTGTCTAAACTGGGCACAGTGGTCGTTACAGATGTCCACGATATCCAGACAAGCCAGTCGGATTTGGATTCTTCATCCCAGAATAAATGTAATATTAAAGGTTTTCTAAGGAGAAATGCTTTTATTCTTCTCACCGTGGCTGCTATTATCATAGGTAAGTCTCTTTATAAAATATTGTCAGTCAAAATTTAACTTCACTATCTTTATGAATCAACACTGTCTTTGAATCTCAATGTTGACTGGATGTATCCCAAAACCCATATCCGTTTTATCTAATGTGAGGGAGTAATACAATATAGTTAACTTTCATGCCATGCCAGCAGTCAACATGGGTGGATTATGAGCCACTGGGCACAGACCAGCCACACCACCGCTCCAACACACAGAGAGATTTTATAGTTGCTTAGCATCCTTTTGTAGTTGTTCGGTGTCACTTTGGTCTTTTTGTAGTCGCTTTGAGTCTCTGTGTAGTCGATTGGAGTCTCTTTGTAGTCGTTTTGCATCTCTTTGAAATTGTTTTGTCTCTTTGTAATTGCTTTGCTTCTCTTTGTAGTTGTCTTTTCTGTCTTTGTATTTGCTTTGAGTCTCTTTGTAGTTGTTTTCTGACTCTTTGTTGTAATTTTGAGTGTCTTTGTAGTTGTATTTGGTCCATTTGTTGTCGCTTTCAGTCTCTGTGTAGTTGTTTTGTCTCTTTGTAGTGGTTTTGTGCCTATTTGTAGTTGTCTTCTGTCTTTTTGTAGTCATTTTGTCTCTTTGTTGTTGTTTTGTGTCTCTTTGTAGTTGTTTTTGTCCCTTTTGTAGTTATTTTCTGACTCTTTGTTGTCATTTTGAGTCTCTTTGTCGTTGTCTTCTGTCTCTTTGTAGTCGTTTTGTGTCACTTGGTTGTGGTTTTGCATCTCTTTGTAGTCGTTTTGTATCTCTTTGTGGTTGTTTAGCCCCTTTTCATAGTTGTGAGTCTCTTTGTGTCTGTGCAGTTACTTTGCATTTCTTTGTAGTTGTTTTGGTCTCTTCGTAGTCTTTGTGCGTCTCTGTAGTCGTTTTGTTTCTTTGTGGTCATTTTGAGTCTCTTCCTGGTTGGTACTTGTCTCCTTGAGTGACATTTTGTCGATGAAGGCCGGAGGGCATCCATGGAAGTGAATATGACAGACTAAATGTTCACCTGAGTACTGTATTACATTACAGGCATGTTAATGGAGAATGTGCCTGTTTTTGTTGACATTATGCTATTTTTCCAGCAGTGTGTTGTGCATTGATTGCACTGCATTTGGTATTTTCTGAGGTACATTTAATAGACACACTGACATTTTGACCTTTGTTTCTATTTCTCTGAGGGATTGGCCTGGGCCTTGCTCTGCAACACACTAACATGACAGCCAGAGACATACAATACTTCACCTTTCCTGGAGAGCTGTTGATACAGATGCTACAGATGTTGATACTTCCTCTCATCACCTCCAGTCTTATTACAGGTAAGATCCCCAGATGTTACAGTGGAATTAAGTTGATCCAGTGATGCTAGTTGCTAGCAGATGCTCCTTTTAGCTGCATTTTCCGCCTTTTTCCACTCCATTCCCTGAGGGGGATAAAATATTAGAAACATCCTCAATATAAGGCAATCTAAAACAGCAACACCACCACTAAATACAGCCTAAAACTTCACTTTATAAGATTCACAGAGGTGGGATTTATTGCCGGATGTGGTATTGGATTGCATTAAATTGTACATGTGTATATCTTAGTTTTAGTTCACTTTTCTAAATGATGAAACCACTGTAAAGTATGTTCATGTATGCTCAAGTACAGTGCGTAAGAGTGTATTTACCATGTGAAAATGTTTTCCTTGAATTTGCATTATGCCTCTCTTTATATACTGTATATACAGTACATGTCAAACATACATTTTTGTGGCATTTATCCTCTAGATATACTATCTTCAAAATATGTCAGCCATGAACCTAAAGCATGGAGTTACAGTCATGTGTTGCACCTTCTTTTAATTTCAGGCATGTCATCTGTGGACAGGAAGGCTTATGGGAAAATCGGTCTCCGGGCTATTTGCTATTACATAGGGACAACCTTCATGGCTGTGTTCGTTGGCATCATCCTAGTTGTTCTTATCCAGCCAGGGAAATCACCCGGGAAGTCTTCGACGTCCTCTGGTGGTAAAGTGGAAGCTGCGCAGCCTCTGGATACCTTTCTGGATCTGATCAGGTGTGCATCAAAAAGGATCAATCTATTCAATCAGATGTAAACATTCAGTCTAAGCTAACCTATAACCTCTGTTTCTTTGCAGAAACATGTTTCCCTCAAATCTGGTGGCTTCTTGTTTCAGAAGGGTGAGAGCTGCAGCCATCATGGTTTTATTTTATTTATTTTATTTGTTTATATTTGTCAACAATAATGATTTTCTTCTTTTATTCAGTATAAAACTGTTTATTCCAAAAGTCTTGGTGACGACAATCTGACTCAAACAAGTAAGTTCGGTAAGACTATTTTCTTTTATCCTTCTTGGGACCAATTATGTCTATTCATTTTTGGTTATCATCATGACTTGTAATGGTATTGCTGGTAACCCTGTAGACGACACAGAGCTGCTGCCAGGCACCTCAGACGGGGTCAATATTTTGGGTTTATTGGTCTTCTGCATCGCCTTTGGCCTCATCCTGGGCAGTATGGGGAATGAGGGAAAACCTCTCAGGGACCTCTTCGAATGCCTGAATAAAGCCACCGTGATTCTGATCAGCATAGTCATCTGGTAAGAACGAGAAGCTGCTAATATGAAGATGTGGAACATGATGATATTTTAAAGTTTCATATGTTGACCCTTAATTGTGACTAAACCGTCCACTCAATCACTTCCACAGGTATTCCCCGGTGGGAATCCTCTTCTTGGTTGGAGGACAGATTGTGAAGCTGAAAGACATTCACGTTATCGGTCTCCAGCTTGCCATGTATACTGTCACTGTGATCACTGGCCTGGTAATCCACGCCTTCCTCACCCTTCCCCTCATCTATTTCATGATCACTTGTAAGAATCCCTTCAGGTTTATGTTTGATCTACTAGAGCCTCTCACCACTGCTTTTGGGACTTCATCAAGGTGAGTTGGACTTCCAATCTTCTTTGTTGTTTACAGGCTACAATACATAACTAAAGATGGATCTGGCTTGAGAAAATACAGAACATAATGTTTTGATTATCATTGAAAATGTACTGTATTTTATAATTGGGATTGTCTTTTTCCAGTACTGTGACTCTACCCGTCGCTCTCCGCTGTCTGGAAAAGAATCTCCACATGGACAAACGGGTGACACGCTTCATGCTGCCTGTAGGGACCACAGTGACCTTGGATGGCACAGCGCTTTATGAGGCAGTAGCTTCCATATTCATCGCCCAAGTTCATAATATGGAGCTTAATATGGGTCAAATCATCATCATCAGGTATGATTAAATGCACACACAAACATGTTCTATAATCTTTTACAGCGTACTTAAATACATTCTTTGCATTTTTAATGTTTCTCATTTCAGTTGCTTGGATATTAAATTGAATCATTATTACTTGTTCATCATTCAAAATGTCATTCCAGCATCACTGCCACAGTTGCAGCTATCGGGGCCACAGGTATCCCACAGGGCGGCATGGTATCCATGGCAATAGTGTTGACTTCAGTTGGATTGCCCCTTGAAGGCATTTCATTTGTCCTCGCTGTTGACTGGATCCTGTAAGTGTGCATCTGTTTGTGTGTTGCCAGAATTTGAGGAGCAACCATTAGAGTCTGAAAATGTCCTGCCAATAATGTGCTATATATTGCAGATTGCATATTCGCTCTTGGTAGACTGCTTATATATGTTGTTAAAGGTACAGTGTGTAGGATTTAACAACATCTAGTGGTGTGGTTGCAGATTGCAATCAAATGAGCACCTCTCCGCTCAATCCTCTCTTTCCAAGACAGCGGTAACGTGAGCCGCCGAGTGCAAAACCGTGGTAACACCGTTCACCTCACTCAGAGGCCATCCTTACCATAATAACACTACTTTAGGAGCAACGGAAATCAGACGGCGACTGGCAGTACCACGGTTTTGCGCTCTGCGGCTCACGTTACCAGGAAACACTACTGTGCCTGCTCTACGGGCCTAATGGATACAGAAGATCGCCGGATGATCCGCATATTTTATCACTCGGCAGTCGTGCCACTTAGGCTTCATGCGCCACTGAGCAACTCTCATAGAAATGAATGGGAAGCCTACAACACTGTATCCAGTTCTCTTTATACATCCATGGAAGAGGACCCGCTCCCTATATAGATATGAAGGGCTCATTCTAAGCTAACAAAAACACAACGATTCTTGTTTCAGGTGATTATACACTAATGAAAACATAGTTATGTTTATTATATTTCATTTCTGCTAATAGATCTCCTGAAATGTTACACGCTGTTCCTTTTAAGAGTATATAACACAGTTACTCATAATTTGCAAAACCTTAGACTTCCTCAACTTGTGTGTGGTTGTGATCAAGTCACACTCACGAGTTCCTAACTTCAGAACTTCCTGTATTTGTTGGTAGAGATCGCTTGAGGACAACCACCAATGTGCTGGGTGACTATATCGGTGTGGGTGTTGTGCAGCATCTCTCCAGACATGAGCTCCAGAGCTCCAGTTCTGCAGAAGCATACCTCGTGGAAGAAAACTAAGTGAGTCCTTCTAACTGAGAGACAATACCACAGTGCACCCTGGATTACTATTCTCTCCAGCAACAAGTCATTGTAAAAGTTATTTTATTTTTTATCTAACCTTTATTTAATCAGGAGAGTTTCATTGAGATTAAGAATCTCTTTTCCGTAGGCAACAGGCAGCAGCATAAAAACACACCCTTACAGACAGAAAACACAAAGGGAAGCAAAAAATTAAAATGAAACTAAAAGTCAAACATTTCAACAGAAAAATTTATTAAGAGAATATTTTTATCCTAAATTAATGTTGAAGAAAATGCATGATGGCACCGGTGCAGACATATCATATATTACTCTATTACTCTATATACTTTATATATAAATACATCTATCTATCTATCTATCTATCTATCTATCTATCTATACATCTATACATCCATCTATACATCTATCTATACATCTGGCCATTTTAAGAAAACACAAACAATGCCAGAGTTAAAAATAGTCCTGAAAACTCAGTATGATCTGACCTAATGTACAGGAACTCCTCTGATAATGTCTCACTGTAAACAAATAAATAAATAAATAGCTTGCACACTGCATCATGAGGAGCACAGCTGTGTTTTATGATGAAGAGCAGTTGTGCTCGAAATATAAATATGCAATAAATTAGTGAACATTGGAGCCCTGCAGTGTGCGAGTTATTTATTTATTCGTTTATTCCATGATCTGCTCACTTTAAGCTCATCCTGTCCTTTTCTGGATTGGATGTGAATGTATATATGCCTTTCAATGTCTCATTATACTCAATTATTGACTTTTGCTTGTGTGGTCTGAGCTGGATCTCAATTTTTTTGTGATAATTTCAATCAGAAATGACTGAAATTGCAGCTGCTCTCTAAAAATGTGAAGCATTTTGTGAGAAATTGCCATATTATTTAAAAAATAGCAATGCCTCTGGGATAGATCTAATGGCTTGGTGGAGCTTTTTGAGGGGAATACACACAGTATGTATCCCCATGTCTACATGAAGTTGTCTTTCCTCCTGAAATATGAAGTATTTTATAAGCGATAACATGACTGCAGGGAAGAGGGATTTCTGATATTGATGATTGATATAGTTTGGAATGTACTGGTGACATTTCTTCTGAATCAAATTATTGTATTGTATTAGACAAATGTGGTCACTGGAGAAGACTGCAAGCATTCTTCAAATTTGACTATTTTTTGTGTAAATAAAGTAAGGATTGGGCAAAATTGTTCTAGCAAGAATTGTGACGTTTCCTTTCCTCTGACCAAATGTTGACCATTTTAATAGCTAAATTATTTGTTGTTCTGTTGTAATATCATAAAACAATAACACTTCAGTTTAGACCTTCTTGATATAATGTCACATTTTTTGAGGGAAAAGTATTTTACAAATAAATTCATTCTATGATCTTTTGTTTACACCATTTATTCTGACTGTAACAATTCACAATAGAAAACATAAAATATACACATTCACATCTTTCACAGGATATCACTTCCATCACTGCCATATATTATTATTTATAGATATTTACATATATTACAACGCCACATATGGGACTCTGCACATTACTCATTAGTTGAGATTTAAAGGCACCAAAACCCAGATTTACATAGTATTTTTTATGAACGTCTGTGCAGCCCGACACCAGTGACTATAGTTGATGTCAGTGGCAGCCACAGCTTCCGGCCACCATGTCGTTATACTGTTTCAGCACCACATTCTCATCGTCGTCGAAGTAGAGCAAGTTGATGGAGAAGAGCTTGTCGGGCACGCAGCACGGCGTATCGATGCCTTTGATCAGCTTCAGGGCGTTGATGATGGACTGGACGGTGGCGTGGTTGGTCGGCCTCATGTTCTGACCCAGAGGGAATGGGCAGGAGCCTTTGCAGTGGTAAGCGTTGTAGCCCCGGGGAGACACAATCCAGCCTGACCAGCCGATCTCCTCGAAGTCGACGTAGAGGGGCTGGCGCTGGCAGGGCGAGGACGTACCTTCCTCCTCGCTGTAGTCCAGGGAGCGGACGCTGCGGGAGGAGGGGCCTGACATGGGGGACGTGGGCAGGCTGGAAGTGGCTGTGGTATCGTTTGGGTCTGGTGAGAGAAAGGAGAGCATTTTGTCAAAAACACAGTATTTTATACAGTATATGCTCTTCTGAATTGGAGCACAGCAAGTTAATTTTTCTAAATTGTTTATGTTCTTCCCTCACATTGTTCTTATTCTGAAAAAAGGGTTTGGTTGTCAGCAGCCTGCTGATGAAATTATGGTTTTGGTAGCTGATTAGCATTGGACTTGAATAACTGGTAAAATAATCTGTTTGTAAAGTATAAAATATACAGAGATTTGTTTGAGAATGGGGGGCTTGGGGGACCCACGGTTTCCCTTAGGCCCCATAATTCTTATCTGCACCCCTGTTCATCAGGCATAAGATCACAGAAATACCTGAACTGTGTATTTTTACTATCACTGGGTGCAACTTGATCAATCAAATGACATTAAAGTGGACCTAAATCCTCACCTGGGCTTTCAAGAGTGGCCGAGCGGCGGCCGTCGTCGGTGAAGAGGACCAACATGGGCTGTTTGCTCTGGTGGTGGTTGCGTCCTGAAGCGAAGCGGATCAGTTTCAGATCCATCTGGCTTCCTCCCAGGGTCCGAACCACCACGTGGAGCCCCAGGTTGCTGCCTTCATCTACCATCCAGGAACGGACCTTCATGAAGAAGAAGTTCACATTTAGTCAATTAAAACACATAATTAAGGCAGAATTATTCAGCTACAGAAGTTAAAGCATGGCCTCAAAGAGAAGAAGTGGACACTTACTGCTTGTGTGATGGTGAACACTTCCCAACCAGTAGAGTGGACTGGGATGAGTCGAGAAGACAGCAGCTTCCTGTCCTGTGTGTTATTGTTTTTTCTGGTGTCAAGCAGCTGGTAAACACTAACCTGAAGGAAACAGAAGAGATGGAGGGTTAGACAGTGATGTCTAAGGGAGAGATGCATCTGGGTGATTCACTAGCCTATACTCCATTATCTAATGGTACACTGTTAATTTCCCAGTAAAATAACAGTAAAGAACTGGCAGCAGGGTTGCCTTTATGTTACTGTAAAATTAACATTATTATACTGTCGCTGAAATGTACAGCTTTGTACTGTTAATGAAAAATACAGTTTGAATTGTTTTTTTTTTATTAATTTCACAGTATTTTACAGTTAATTTACTGTTTAAAGATACATTATATAGCTGTTTTTCACCTTTCTTTTACATTATCTTACTGATTTGTTTTAATGCACTATTAAGGTTGTATTTTTTTTACATACATTTTAATAAACATTATTTTGTGCCTAGATGAATAGACTTGCAGGTTACAGACATAGGAATAGTCACACTAAATACAATTAAAGGCACTTGTTAGGAAAAAGGCTATAATAGACTTGTTGACACTTTTACCAAAATGTGTGTCTCTAGCTGCTACAAGCACAGAATGAAACCAGAACAACATGTGATGAAGAACAATAAAGCTAATTCACTGATTTTACAATCATGTACAATGTACAAGCCTCACATGAGCAGATCAGGTCCCAGAACTCAACAAATCCTGCATGAAGCTGTTACTGATGAGACTTTAGACAGCTGATCAGCAGGAAAGGGCTGTTTTTTAAGAATGCATTATAATTATAATATAATTAATTTAACAGGTTTCCTTTTGTATTAACAGTAAAGCACTGTTTTTAGCAATAACAGGTTAATACTGTTGAAATCCTGCTGTAAATTAACAGCAATTGTTTACAGTGCAGCTCTCAAAGACTGCAGGTGAATCAGATTATATGGATTCCTCACTGAAGTTAAGCCTCTAAAAGTGATCTTCCACACTGAACTTCAAGTCCCTTTACAGATATATTTCTATAAATTATGCTTAGTTGAGAATGAAATTCACTACAAAACAAAGAGCAGGAATGAGACATCCTTCTGTTTGTTTGCTTTTAATATTAATTAATAATCTTCTATACTGAAGAGAGGAAAAAAAACAACTCTATTTGATCTATTTGTGTATTTTAGCTTCAGTTCATTGCTAAGAATACTCCAGGGTGTGGCACATGGGTCATGCATTTAATGATGGGATTATAGAGGCTTGATGGATGTTCTCAAGAAAATCAATTAGTCAACAGAGTCAGATGGAAAAATCTACAAATATACTAAAAAGACATTTGAACACAGTGTGTGTCTGCTGGTAAATTGTCTCTGGAAATTCAGAGAATGGCTCCATGTGTGAAAAATATTTGGTCCTATCATTTATTTTGAGTCACTATGATCAACACCACTGTTAATGAATTAATATTTATTTGACCTAAAAATATTATTTTCACACAACAATTTAATATGCCAATAAATAAAATATGCCATATTACATACAAGCATTTAATGTGTTTCCCTGTGCCAACATAAATCTGGGTGTTCAGTGCAGAATGTGGCCGTGGAAATACTTTATTTATATTTTAAAAAATGTTATCAGCCGTAGTCCAAATTCAGTTTTTGCAGAAATAAGATATTTTTACAACATTTCATTTCGCTTCTGTTAATAGAGAACATTAATTCAGTATTGTTCATGGCATGAAACAAAATAAAAAAAATCAAATACAAGAAAAAGATTTTTTGCACATTTTGGCATTTTACTGTCTAAAGATTTTGTGTAATTTTGTTTTAAATTATTATTTTTTCAAGTAATTTACCAACGGTCCACGCTGCAGGATATCTCACTCAAATAATCCTTAAATTATCAACAGATGTCCAACATATCGACTAACATTAAATCCACTTTGTGCCCTCCGGTCCACCGACAGAGCTGCAGTCAGGCTGAATATAAGACTTTAGAAGCAGATTAATAAAAGAGCAGTCTTCACGGGAGTGTTGTAGACAACTATTTATTATCCAATTATTACTGCGACAACAATGAAGGGTAGGGAAGTTTATTATTAATTAGATAATAACACATGAGCCACACAGATTAAAACAGCTCTCATTACATGTATTAAATTGTTTTACCACAAGCTGCATCTCTGACTGGGTATTTAACATAATAACATGTAATCCTCTCTCGTCCTTCCTACTGGATTTAACCATCCTTTCCTGCCTTTTGAAAAGCAATTCATGTCATCTTCAAAATGTGATTGTGATTAACAGGCAGTGTGGGGTGGGGGGGGAAACTATGTGGAGAATAGGCCATGCAGAAGGTGATCAATTAAAAGATTAAGCGTTTTGCAACACATGGACGCATCTGCATTTGGACCTAATAGCAGGGCCATCAGCTCATTTTCAGGAAGCCTGCCGCCTACTGAAAGCGTACTTCTCACATCAAAGCATCCACGTCTGCCTTAGCTTCCCAATGGGCAGAAAGGGATGCTAATTTGGCCCCCTTCTTGTATAGCGGCGAAAGACTCCTTCAATTAACTGGATTTCAATGGCAAAAAATGAGTAGGTGGGACCTAAAAAAGATGCAAAGAGACTGAGTCTGGATAGGCAGCGTTTCTCATTAAATTAAAAAGGGCTCCGTCATTTGTTCCCAACCACGCATCTGAGGACTTAACACTAAAAACACAGAGCTTCAAAGAGTCCATGATGGGTTAAATAGAGACTATAATCTAATTAAAATATTGCACAGAGGTAAATAGTGCTTTGATAATGATCTGAGGGTTCAATTAGTAAAATGAGCTGCTTGAGAGTGTTTTGTGTTGGGGAGGAGTTACTACTTAGAATATATGGCTACAAAACGCAGGACTGGGAGCAAATCAGGAGAGCTTCAAAGTGTCATCTTTCATTCGAGCAGGTTTTTCTACACTGTAAAACACATGGGTGTGTGGATTAGTCCAGGTTAAACCGGGTAACCAGGTGTAATGGGGTGAGAGGAGACAAACTGATAATGTGGCTGAAATAACAAAAAATAGAGTGTGGGCATTAGCCAGCGGTCGGGGAGAGCTGGAAGTGGACTGTATAATGAAAATGAAAAAAGGCTTAGTGCTGTCGGTGATTCTCTGATTGCTCAATGGCACTGTTGACATACATAGAGCAACAGTTCTCACCAAGCCTGTGCGTCACAGTCGGTACTTTACTCAGGGAGTAAAAGCACAACACTGCCTGATCATACATGACAGCAGCATTAGTGTTTACCATGCTGCTGCTGCAACAATCAACAGGCTAGATCAATCTCTAGCTGTAGACAAGCAATGATGCAAACATGGCAACACTGCAAAGGAGAACTGTTGGGCTGCGTCCCAAATCAAATCAGGCGTTGCGGTGTGGGAGTTGCACTTAAATGGTCCATTTGAGTCGAATGGCCCGCTGATGGCCGGCTACGTTATTGGCTACTGCAGCGTGACGTTGGGTTGCCTTTCTCCAACTTTTTCAACTCTCAGCTTTTGGTGTGATTGCAGCCTAATTCAGACTTAAGCAGGAACCAGTAGCTACAGCTGACTGGTGTATAGCCAATGCCAACGTGCTTTAAACTGCAGTTCCTTTAACAGTCAATAGACTACGGTCTATGCTTAAAACAAACACTAGAAATAAGTTATCCATTGAATTTCTGACCTGGTGACACACTGTGTAGATGTATGTGGTAATGAATGTTGATGGGACACTGGTCCTTGCAAATTTAATGAGGCAGCATGTTGTTGTTTACTACACACATCTACGACAGCACGGCTTCCTTGGACTGTTTAAGCGAATTGCACCTCGTCTCAGACAGTATGTAGTTTTCTGAAGAGCGCCACCGCCTGCTTTTCTTCTTCGTGCCGTTTTCTAAGGACTTCCAGCGTGGCCAGCTGGAGGTCGTCCAGGCCCTCCAAGTACGGAGCGTGCTCAGTGGAGACTCCAGACTGGTGTTTCTGTCTCTGTTTTGGTTGAGACTGTACGGGGAGTTTGGCTATGGTCTTGGCATATTCCAAGGCCTACGATTGAGAGAGAGAGAGAGAGAGAGAGATCCACATATGTATGAGTATGTAATGTACAGTACGAGGTACATTTCATGGGTATATAACTTAACCGATACATTAAAATATAATACATTACAATTCCCCATCGCTGATTGCATAACTGTTTCAAAACTTGAGAATTCATGTGAATTTTACAAAGTGAGATTGGTGGGCTGGTGAGCTATAACCATGGTAACACATGCCCGCCTGGCTAACCTGCATCGAGCAAGTGAAGTTCAGCAGATCAAATCAAAATGTGTAATCAGCTTATCTACTAACCAATCAACTGTCTGGAAAGATGACATCACTCCTACAGGATCCTGACATCGAGTAAAACACTAAACTGAAGAAGTCTAATAAAGAGCACCGGGGTCAATCTGGGTATTACTCATGAGAAATGCTTTTTACATGACCAGCTGGCCACTCTGGCTATAAAACAGGACTTCCAACATGTAGCAGGTTTTAGTTGACCGTAGTTGACCGAGATGACCTCGGTATTGTTTATGAAGAGAGTTACGTTATATAGTCCCATTAGCCTTCCTAGTGTGTCTTTTCCCTTTTTCCCTGTGTGCCCAGTTCCCTGTCTGTCGTGTGGGCAAGGTTCTCCTCGAGGTTCTCCTCACCTGCAGACTCTCTCTCTTCCTGATGCAATCAACTCACCTGATGAACCTGCACAGCGGCCTGCCATCTAATCATCAACCACAGTATAGATACCCCGGTTCTCCAGCCACTCGTTTACTCAACCCGAGTGGTAGTTTCAGCATATTCTATATTCGGAGTTCTTGTTCCTAGTTATTGAGCTTGGACGTTTATCCTCCTGTGCCTATAGGATCATCATCGCCTGTCTGTCTGTCTGTCCTGCTCAATCCCAGCCTCGACATTCCCTCATTCCTTTCACATTTATGCTTTTAGCAATAAAGCCCATTGATCAACTTCCACGCCGTTGTCTGTGTCTGCATTTGGGTCCAAAACCTCACTGGTCGTAACACCCAGTATACCTTACTGACAAACAATGAGACTTCTCTTATAGGTTTATCGAGCCTAGCACACATACAGTAAGAGCATAACTGTTAAGCTATTCATCATGCAATATTCTTACAGTATTTGACCCTTGTGAATAATGATGTTTTGCTAACCTGCTGCAGACAACATCAGTTATCCAGCATCAACTATGTTCTGCTGAGTGAATCCAGATAACTCACTAACAGGTAGGAAGCCTGTATGACATCCTCCTGAATCTCATACACCCGTTCTTTGTCATTTTGCAGTCACAACTTGTCCGTCTCAAACAACCACAAGCACACATGATTGTTGTGAAAAAGACATGTGCTATGTTTCTCACACACACACACACACACACACACACACACACACACACACACACACACACACACACACACACACACACACACACACACAAACCTTCATCCTGGGAACTTTCTTGTCATCCCCTTCCGGATCCTTGGCCAGCAGAAAGGGAATCCTACTTATCTTTTTGTTCTGCTCGCGGATCACATTTGAATACAGCTTCTGTCGTTTGATTTTCTCAGCATGATGACGGTGAAGAGAGAGTGAAGAGAGGGAGTGAGAGAGAAATAGAAGCAGATTATAAAAGGGGGTTTAATTAACTGAGCCATTTCTCCCTTAAGGCCTTTCTCTTTGTGCATCCCCCCCCGGCAGAGCCTCTCCACGCAGCCCAACAAAACCAAACACAGCGAGCCATTCAGCGGGCCTATCAACATTTACACATATCATTCACTAATAGGCTTGGACCGGGAGATGGGTTCAATCTAGTGTAAATTGGCCAAACATGCTCACGTTTTACAACTGTGGGGATCAACAAAAGAGACACAAAGCACTTAACTTCTTAGGGGTGCTCTCATCTGCTTTGTAAATGTTATGTTATCTGTGGAGCAGCATGGGGGCCTTTAAATGATGACCTCTGAGGGTCAGCGGAGACACACCGACACTAGTGGACATCAGGATTTAGGCAGACTGAGAGACAGCTAATCGTGTTTGTCCAAACGCTAGTACGCTAGTCTTTAGATTAATTTCTACCTTATATAGCTGAAAAGCTGGTGGATACATGCATATAAAAACAGCTGACATGGAAGCTACAGGGGCAGATGTGTGTCAATACATCTGTTTTGAGCTGTTTAATTAACCAACCTATAACACAAACTGGTGGGGCAGTGACTACCATCAATGTCTGCTGATATGACACTGACTGATGTTAAAGGTCAGTACTTACTGTCTTTTCAATGGCTGTGTAGTCAGCACCCAGGCCTCCAAGATTTATATCTGGCTTCAGCTGCTTGTAGTCTTTCAGACCGTACGCCTGAGAGAGAGAGAGAGAGAGAGAGAGAGAGAGAGAGAGAGAGAGATGTTGATGATCAAACATCAAGTGACATTTTTGATTCCTTAATTTGAAGCTGACCTTTGTTGAACTGAACTCCATTTGTTTTTGATTGCTGTCAAAATGGCACCGCGGCATAAACAATAAATTCCCGACTGCAATTTTGATCAATTTTTGTCGTCTCTCACTGGGTTCAAATGGTGCATTGAGAAAAAAAATCCCTAATAATACACCAAATGATAGATACACGCCTACAGCAGACAACACGGAGAGACAGAGCCTCAATGTGAGTGACACTGTCTTCACCAAACATTTAGTAACACTGCGTCCTTCTTGTTTGGCCGTGTCTCTAGCAGCTTGCAGAAACAAACAGAAACTCTGATAAATGCACTAGAAGAAGGAGCCACAAAGGGCTCAGCAATTTGAGGAGAATTTTGACAATTGCTGATATACTGCACATGGATGAGGTACACTACTGTGTAGAGATGTATGGAGAAATATCTGATCAAATGGGTGCAAGGTGACCTTATGTGCATCTATTTGGGGGGTTCTTGACATGATAAAGGCTGATTCAGTTTCATGCTTCACACCCAGAGACTCTAGTGACCTGGTTCCAGGAATGGCAATGTCGGTGCACGAATAGCACCTAATCATCCTGATGCAGGTAACCTAATTGAAGGGTGTTTATTTTGTGTTTCCCCAACTAGGATGGTTGTCACTCTCTCAGTCAGCAAAACACAGAAGAGCACAGGAATCTCAAAAGGGCCTAAAGCAGACCAGAGTTTCTGGCTTGGTTGATAATATATGTTGCAGTTAGTGAAGGAGGGATCAGAATGACACTGAGACACCTCTCTTAAGCCCTACAGAAAGGGCGTCATCACACCATGACTGGCCAAGAGGGGAATGCACCAAGCTGCTCTCAACTATCATTTAAGAGCCAGTCCCTCACACCCTGCAACAGGTGAACTGAATAACTCTCCAATCACTCAGCAATTCAACCAAAAAAAGAAAACACCAGGGAAACGACAGCAAGCACCAGAGAATGGATGGCTGCCACAGAACGGGTCATTTGGGCCGGCCAAACGACTGAACTGAGACTGCATGAAGAGCTGATCTCAGTCCGCTTCCAAGCCGACTCTGGAGCGGTTCCTTGGGGTGTGAAACAACAACCAGCAAACAAACCAACCACAGGATTTTATGATAGTAAGATATATATGATTTTAGCATGATCTGAAAAACTAAAGTACTAATAAATCCATCTGCTGATCATGAAATCGGTTCAGGAAGTGATCTACTGATCAGTATAAGGAAAACCATGTACGTATTATACTGAAGACCAGATCTTTTGATGGTTCTAAAGATGATCTTTCCAGATATTCCTGTGGTGTGAGGTATGTTAAGAGTGTTTTTTTACATCCTCCGATTGGCTCAGAAGTCCATCCTGGACGCTCCGATTTCAAATCGTAAACATGAGATATGCTGTTGTGTGTGAGGAGCCCCGATGACGCAGAAAGAACCAAAGCCAACTGAAAACCAAGCTGTCTGAAGTAGAGGAGGAGGGACAACCACCACCATCATGGTGGCCGCGGCTAATGCATCAACTAATGCTAAACTCGAAACATAAAAGTAGTAGTAAGATGGATGTAAGATGAAGTTAAATAACATGACACAAAAAGTATATAGAGTAAAGTGTGTGAGCTTTTAAAGTGTTTTACCTCACATGCAGTGTTTCCTTCTTAGGCTTCGATATGATACTGAAGTACTTTCCTTAGAGACATTGATGGTGAGCTGAAGTTGAAGTGATACTGGCAAGACACAAATATGTACTGTATATCCATTCCTTGTGATGGTGATGATGGTGTGTGTGTGTGTCTGTGTGTCTGTGTGTGTGTGTGGGACCATGTGTGCATGGGTACATGCAATCCACAAGCTGCCCCAGACAAAAGGGAGCTAATCATTCCAGATTTTACTGGCTGCTTTTCGGAAGTAGGATTGGCCACGGACACAACAGGGTACCTTTCTTTCCAAGCCCTCTCCCCTCTCTCTCTCCAACCCCTAAGTCACGCTCATCTGCTTTCATGCCCAGGCACTGCAGCAAGACTGCTTTACAAATTGAGCCTGTAATCTCGTCAGACATGATGGCTAACATGGTGGGAGAGACGGGAGGTCAGGGGGGTGGAGGAGCGTTGGGCACCAGGGGAGGAATATGTGAAGATCACGGTGTGGATACAACTCTAAGCACTTAATTGAGTTAGGTAGACCCAAGAAAGGCTAGAAAGTATGATTGCTAGTTGATGTAACAATAAATATGATACCACTGTACATAAGAATGCATGCTCATGGGGGATCTCTTGTTGGGTCTCTAAATTATAGAGTACGGTCTAGACCTGCTAGACATTATCTTCTTGTATTACGGCACCCTAAGCTAACCTGACTCATTACAGATGGATTTCTGTGTGATCTTGTGATCCTGCGATATCGTGAAAATCCAGCTGCCGTGCAAGCTTCAGTAGGCAACCATTTTTTTTGGCATCATTGGGCAAAAATGTCATAATAACCTTTCAGCATATTGTAATTCAAGTGTTCTGAGAGACTTCTGCACCTCCTCATGGCTCTGTCACCGTAATACACGAGACTTTGACCAATCACAGGTCATTTCAGAGAGAGAGAGAGAGAGAGAGAGCTGGTGGGCGGTGCTTGGCATTTCCTCAACAGATCTCAACATGCCTGCCGGGTCACAAACTTTCTCATTTCACAGCTAAACAGTACACTACAAGATGTTTCTGGAAACATTTGGGGACAGAAATAGGCATTACAGTAACAGAATATTGATTCATATTTGATCAGCGCTGCCTAGTTTGACCGTTTGATCGGAGTTTACGAGTGATTGACAGCCGGCTCTCAGAGACGGAGGCTGGACGGCAGACTCCAGATCAGCTCTTACTCCTTGTTTTCCTCCAGTCTGTGAAATCTTGCAGATGCCATTAGGAGCACCGGAGGAAACAGAGGCACATGATTTTTTTCAGATTACCTGTCTCTTGCACTATAGCGACCGTTTTATAAAAAATAACTTTTATAAATCATATTTGCTCCATTTCTACTGACTGCAGCTTTAAAGTATGGCATCAAATTGATTGAAATATCAATATTTAGTTAGTCTGAAGTCAGTTTGCGGCAATGCTGGGGTTTAGTTTCACCAGTGAGACTTAACTAGTACAGCAAAAAGTGTTTGTGCGACAATCACCTGTATTTAAATAAACCCTGCACATGGCTGAGTCACTTCAGGACCCATCTCAGCCTGGCAAACCAAAGGAGAGGGAGAAAAAAAAAAACAATAACAGCCAAATCATTAAATGCAAATGGGCATCTTTAGTGGCCCCGCACCTCACAGACTCTCTCCCTTCTAATCACCTTATCCTCTAACACATCTTTAAATGGCTTTTCAGAGCCTGCAGCCCTGTGGTTTATATAGTCATCATCTTATAGCAATTAAGTGTAGCTTAGTGGAGCTAGACAATTAACCTGATGTTTTGTGCCCTTAGTCACCAGAACACTCCTGCTGGATTAAGCTGTCCCTGCATGGAGACAGCTGAGGGGATTATTTGGGGACTTCAAAGGGGCATTTATTTGTGTAACCTCTCGTGTACGTGGGGATTAAAGGGGAATGCCACTCAATTGAAGAATTCACGTGTCACTTTTGTTAGGTGAAACTGCATAATGAGTTCTTATTTTTTTCTAACTGCAATTATTAAGTAGTGGGTTTTGTAGCCATTGAGCCCTGTTTAGCCACAGAAACAAACATTTGTATCTGTGTGACATCCCAGATTAGATGACAGACATACAGACATACAATAACACACAGATGAAACACAAATATAACTGTTCTACAGTCGATGAAAAACCTATCCCTCCTTTTAGGACACACCAACCTTATAAGTGACGTTCGCCCTCAGCTGCTTCTGTTTCTCCATCTGAGCCAGGTATCCGTCCGAGCTGCCGCCGCTCTGGACGGGGCAGTCTGTGTTCACACCGGGGCTCGGCTCAGGCTCCTTTCCTGTCAGTGACTTTCCTATAGGCGGCACGACTGTGTAGGAGCCCAAGCCCAGTGACGACGTGCTGGTGGGTGACCTGGGGAGGTTTCGTGTAAATTTGTTAGTGTCAACCTCATTTGGACACTTCTGGTGGTCCTCCCCTTCACAGGATAAAGGCCACTTTAATGCCCTGACCACACAAAGTTATTGGTGGATAAATACTGAGGAGTCCCATGATAATAGACTACTAGACATTTCATATACAGTTTACAGTTTAGTCAATACTTTACTTATGCATCCTCTCAGTGTATGTGTCCTCTCAAAGTAGTGCTATAATGTTGGATTTTACAGGGACTGTGATAAATGCAAATGCAGATCCCACTGCTTTGATTGCATACAAAAAAATCAACTTGTTTTTTTCTCCAATTTTATGCATATGGTGGTGTGTTCTTTATACTGAGACAGTTTTCCTAAAATTAGATTTAAAAAATCTCAATATATGGCCTGACTGTATTGAATCGTAACCCCTGTATCATGATACGTATCGTATCTCCAGATTCTTGCCAATACACAGCCCTACTGTCCAGTATTTTGTTGGTTGTTTTTTAACCTTATTTGCTCCATTTATTTTATCTGACTGCTATTATTTGGTGCAGCAGTGATCCAATTTTCCCAATGAGATCCTGAAAATTGAATATCTTTCTCATCTTCGGTAAAAAACAACAGTATGATTGGTTCACCTTTGCCAGCGTTCAGGGCGTTCGGGGCTACGCTCCAGGTTCTGATGGTGAAGTTGTGCGTCTACCCCTTTCTGAGACGTCTGGGAGGACTTTCCTGAATTTGTTTGTTGACATCCGGGGGACAAGGCAAGTTGATCTTTAGACGCGGGGCTCCAATGAGGACAACCAGGAGGAGATGCTAAATGGATGATGTCATCCCGGCCCCTCTGCTGGATTAATGGAAGAACGTGGGATGGAGAGTTGAGGTTGATGCTGAGGTGGATGGTGGGGAGCAAAGCCTGCGATGAAGGTGTCTTCTGGGGGTTTGGCTGAGCAACGGCGGCCGGTCTTGCAAATGGGGAGCTCAGACAGTCTCCCCACTCAGCTTTGACCCCCAGAGCAGGGGGCTGCTGCTGCTGCTGCTCCTGTTCGGGGGGGTTGGGGTATTCTTTCCGCTGGGCTTTCTTCCCGTCTCTGATCTGGGTGACCTGGGGTTAGAGTAGGATTAACAGTTGGAGGATAACATTTTTTTCATTGATGTAGAGAGTCAGAGCAATAAAAAGGTTCTGAAATAGACAGGATTGATTTAAAGGATTTAGTGACTTCAGTGCACGGGGGTGTTAATTCACAAAACCCAAACATATGGCAAAACCCCAGCATATAACGTGTTTTTCTACAAAAAGCAACAAACACAAACCCAAACACTGTGTTTTAATACCAGCAAACAAACTCTAATTACGGCTCTAATTTTGTCATCATCATATGCAAACACCGCTGCTGCGAATGTTGACTTTTTAAATCCGCTGCATTTCTGTGAGATATGCTAACATGCACAGTGTAGCTTGGCCTATTTCTGAAGGTGGTGTGGAGCACAAAGCATCACCTCTAAATCTACCAATTCACACCACAAAAACCACAACAACAGACAAACATGAGCTGTAAATAAGAGGCGCAATTCATTCCCAAGTGTGAGAAGAGCCGGAGCTCTTCTGTGCATGATCTCACCAAATTATTTAGTCTATGAGCGAGTGAGCATCGTCCCTGCTCAGATAGAGAAACATAACATCATGCATCTAATGCCGCTGATTTAGCAAACATCAGCTTTGCCCATTCCAGTGGGAAAATATTTATTCTCATCTGCTTGGCAGCGTCAAGGTGGCTGCTCAAGTGCTCAAAATGATAATGCTTCTCCAATCCTCTCTATTTTCACTCCGACTCCCCTTTTTTATTTTTTTAAATCATCCCTGGAAGCTCCAGTGCAACAACAGCATCAGTCATTGTGTCCACATTCCCTAAAGGAAATTAAAAGCCAAGGTGCTAGTCTCCCTTCTGTTTGAGCTGACATGTCAACCAAGTGAAAAGTCCTACCCTCAACTGTTGTGTTTTCAGCTCGGGGTCTGAACTGTCCTCTTGACTTTCTCTTTCTGCACTGGCCGTCTCCTTAAGAGCTGCATGCACCTTCAGACAGAACACAAAGAGAAAGCAACATGCTGATACTGAACAATGTTGAACTATGTCTATACACTGAGGACCAACCTACACAACTACATCTACTCAGGGGTATCAATACTGCATCCATTGCTATCAATGTCTGTCGTTATTTGACCACGTCGTATTAGATCAATTTACTGTTGCCGTTGTTCCTAATGTACCCGTTTGCGGCGTGGAAATATGTTCTGTTAATGCTGTAATGAAAATCATTTAGTCAACTTCGGGACTCCCCTCAGTGGCAGAGGACCATCTGAGTGGATCGATGGTATTGACACGCTGAAGACGTTTCCACTGAATGCCACCAGTTCTGGGAGCTTGAATAGGTGAAGGTCACATGGAATGAGTGGATCCAGTTGTAACGTATCCATCAATAAGATGTGATTGCATCTACAGTAATAGGCTGAGATGCTACTATTATGCTAAGAAGAATTCATGGTACCACCTAGACCTTATTCTGCTTCAATGTGTGAGCTGTCTGCTCCTCTGTCTCTAGCTTTTGAGTACATTTCTTGGTAATTAACTGAGCCATACATGAGCTGACCAACCAAATAGGGGGATCTTTTTGACATGACAGAGAGACTTTTAGACATTTGGGTGCTGTTACAGATGATCAGTGAGGATAGAGCAGTCGTTTTAAGATCAGGAGCAGGTGTCATTGACTACTGGGTATCCAGCAGTGTACACACTTTGCGCCTCTCACCTTTACCCATTCCCCCTGCCATCGCCTTTTGTCACCCATTATAAACATCCCAATCAGTTGGAGCAAATGACCAAGCCCGTATTGCATTTTGAGCACGGTAAGCTGTGTAATATCTTTTTTACTAAATTGGGAGGCTCGTAATTGCTTCTCTGCGAGACGATGTCACAACAAAGTCTGGCAATTGCCGCGAGTTGTATTACCTCCTGTACCCGGGAAACATCTGCTTTTCGCAATGAAGACTTCAAAGGAGGCTGTGGATCTTGAATTGCATTTAGCTGCTATTGTGGCCGGCCCAGGTAATCTTGATTAGGTGTTTAGACTGAGGCAGGGTATACAGTGGCAGAGAGCTCCCCAGAGCTTTGGTCTAAAGCTATTAAAAGATTGTACATTATGTGGCCCTGGCTTTGAAGTGAGGGCCTGCGAGAGGAGTAGGGACTCTAAGGGGTGAGTGCAATAGCAGAAGATTGATCTGCTACTTCTGTCTTTATCAAAGGAGGACCCGAGCCCCGATGAAGCCAATCATTGCCACTATGCCACTTGGCCGAGCTAAACACTTGCTGCATTAGGGAATTGTGTACATTTAATAACACGTCTAATTATCACAAGTTGCCTTCAGATGGCTGCACTCTTCAAAAGACCAAATGGGGGTATTTTAAAAGGGGCCTCGGAACAACTGGCTTGTCTGGACACATATTGATTTGTGAAACTGATGTGATTTGTACATGTTGAGTGTTGCTATCTTTTGCAAGGAGCTACAGATAAGGAAGAGCGGGAGAAGGCACGACAAGCTCTGTGATATAAGATGTGTGGTTATCCTAATTATGAAAAGTTTCTCTCTCCGACCTTTAATATTACATTTCCAAAAATCTAATACTGAAGGTAGAAGATAACAAAATGATCATCTGTTACTTCTTTGATCTTCAATATTTCATTTAGTGTGTGTGAAAATAAAGTTCATTGTCCCTGTCAGCGTGTTAATCACAATGCTGCAATGAAATGCAGTTTTTACATAGATATTATTTTATTTTGGCGAGTCTGTTTCTAAAATATGGTTTAAAAAAAAGACTTTGATTGAAGCCTGTTTCTGTTCAGCTTTGTTGATACGTTGTATTGTTGCCGTAACACACCCAATATCATAGATTAATCTTATGATGAAATAGGAAACAGGAAATAGACTACATGCAAATTGGTGCCCCTTCTTTTGTGCCCTATGTCCCCCATTAAGTAAGACACGTCTTTGGGGAGACCGGGCTATGGAAAACTAATAAGCGAATTCAGAGGGAAATGACAAAACACAAGGGTTCGGGAGAGGGAAAGGCTCTGGCTCTGTTTACCATTGCACAAAGCTAACGGCTCTTGACTATGTAAATGGTGATGATATGAGACATTGTGGAGGGCTGGGGCTCAGATGGTTGGGGGGGTATTATAGCCAGCAAACAGTCTTGTGGCCCAACAAATGGGGAATGCGGGCCATCCCGACCAATTATGCCACTGTGCCAGGTGCAGGGACGTCTAAGAGCCTATTGGTAACCATGCGTCTCTGATGTTCTTGTTGTACACATCAACTCATAATAAGCACTGCATAGCCAGACATGGCTCTTTTCATATGGTGGAGAAGAAGGCAGATGAAAACAGCTATGGCTCCTCTGCCAAATTAATTTCCCAGACTGGGTCAGGGCAAACATCATAGGATATTTCTCTTAGTTGTCTGAGATGACAATAAAAGACATATAGATAGCAATAATATTACTAATATAAGCTTGGCTCATGCAGAAGAGAAGGAAAAATAAAGAAGCAAACAATCAAGGCCAATATTCTGCTTCAGGGGAAAAGCTGCATTCAAGCAACTGCCCATTAATAATGTCTCCGACATCAGAATACGCTTTCAAGAGTAAATATACCGACACTTGGCTACTTTTCTTATCACCTGAGTGCACAGTAAATACAGATCTCGGAGATATATAAAGACACAACAGCATGTGCATGTGCACTAACAAGCCCCAGAGCTGACCTCTGAGTTTAAAACATCTTCATACTGTTAGTGAATGTTGCAAAACATACCGCATCATCTTCATCACTATCGTGTTTGTTTGTTAATAGTACAAAAGTTATACTTGCTGCCTAAAATACACCACAAGCTAGCTAAGTTAGTGCCTAATACCTCAACCCTAACTACAACCACAATCTGCTTTGTTCATCTCCAAAAACAAACCTCAATTGTAAAATAAAAAAGGTCATTCATAAAGGCCAGTAATAGATATAGTTAATCTGTCCATCACCAATCAAAGCCATGGGACAAATCACAAAAACTGTAAACTGTCACAGTTCAAACTGGGATTTAAAAAAATAGATATTTTATATTTCATTCCAATATTTCCAGCAGTCTGTCCCCAGTGAAACCGAATCTTAAGTCTGTAAGTGTAACAAAAGCTCGGCAGCCCCAAGAATCATTATCAATGTTAGTGCAGCTCCTGGTGTCTGTTTCTGTAATTGCAACCTGTTTCAGCCTGCGATTCGAACCATAAGAGAGAAAACTCAAAATCATATACACACCTTATTGACATTATGAGGCGTCTCCTGCTTAAGTGCGTGCACGCTTGCATAGGAGCCATATTTGCATGCGTTGCGCCCCAGGGTTATTTTGTTGCGTTCCACTATGTCCTCTGTCGGTCTTTCTAGCTTTTTGTTGACTAAAACCTTGGGAGGTGTGGATGAGCTCATTTGTCCTCCTTGCGTGCGTCTCAGTTCTTGCAGGTAGTCGGTCTTACATTCTTGGATGTACATAGTATGTATATCACTAGTCAGCTCAGGAGACCTGCTGATACTTCCCCCTGCGCTGTCACAACTATCTTCACGCTTCTTTCTGGATCTTTTCAGTAAACTTTTGTCACTTTCATTATTAGTGAACATGCAGGATGATTCAGCCTCAGGTGATCTAAGCTGTGAAGCGTGGCTGTGACAGTGTGGGGATGTTATTGAGCTGGTCTGACCCTCTTGTGAGTGTAGGCGGTACGGCTGGTCAGACTCCTCGCCGGCCACATGAGGAGTCACCACAACGGCTGGACTGGTGTCGACGATGTATCTGTATCCTCCTTTTATTATGAGTCCTTGTCTGTCATCGCATGACGGACTGGATTTCTCTTTAGGGACTTGGTAATAATAAACCTGTGGATTCTCGATGAAGCTGCCAGCTCCCCTCAGGTTGGTCCTCCAGTTGGGGTCATAGCGGAGGTCATCGTAGGCATCGTCAGCGAGCAGCTGGCTGCGAAGTTAAAGAAAGACAATAATCATCATATGTTCATTACAACCAGCATTATCACTAAGTTATAGCTTTATAATTGCTAAGCTCAATCCATTAGGCAAATGGGAGATAAGAAACTACTACTATCAAAGAATATATTCATATAGTCTCAATCATATTAATTGATTTCATTGCAGGTAGCAGCTTTATAATGACATTTCCATATCCAGAGGAAGTTTTACAGACATCTGAATGTCACATAGGCCTTACTTAGAGGTTAAAGGAACAAGAGGCATTAGACCATTATTAGAATGATGATGTGCTCAAACAAAGAGCGCTAGGCCTTATCAGAGGCTCCTGAAATTGAAACAGATGAGGGGGATTATGTGCCTGTATTTACAGATAATTTTCGTATTTTCACCTCCAGGCTCACTAATGAGAGTATATTTGAGAGCTACTAGCGGGGGAATGGTTCACAAACGGCAATTTTCAGCTTATGAAATGGCTTGAAAATTGCAGGCTAAAATGCTCTTTCTGATGGTGATGAAAAGATCTCATTAAAATAAATAGCAGAGAGCCTCTTTGTTGTGCTTACTGGGAGGACGAGGGGAGCCTAATTCTCCTACCGTTATGTTGTGCGTCGGGGGGGGGTTGCCTAGGTGTAGGGCCCTTCACTTCGATGAGGCCAAAAGGGTAAGGGATGTCTCTCTAATGACTCAGACTCAAACAAGTTGGAGAATGCATTATAGACAACATGCAGCTCAACGTGATGCCTCCCAACACTGGCAAAACACCGCAGCCTAATATTTCTTGCCCAAGATACAGACACCTAAATACAAAAGCCTGTGAAATATTGTGACAAACGCTGAATGGGAAGATGAAAAAACTGGCCAATACGGACCATACTCAAATATCCTTTTGCAACGTTTTGAGCGAGGTAGGTGTAAAACATAGTTAAGAGGAATGAATGGAGTTGCCTAAATAGGAATCTTTTGCTTGAATGAGGAATGCCCATTGGGTTTGCAAACTATGCAATGGCAATGTGTGAAAAGGCTTACCCGCTTTGAGGAGGCAGCGGCGAGGACTATGAGAACATGATGATGGGAATGGGACTGTGTCCACTGCCTTGGCTCTATGAAATGGAGCCTTTTGTGAGAATATGTCATGGTCATTTTCCTCTGAAACAATGTACTTTGGAAGCGGACCTACACTTGTGGTGGGCATCAATCTGCGCGGGTTAATGACGGGAAAATGGAGAATGCCCCTTTTCTATTTTGGAGGGAAATGACTATCAGGCTGTGTCTGTTGGAGAGAGAAGGGGGGGGAAACAACGGTACGAGTCGACAAGAGCACACAAACAGATGTGGTGTTGTTCTCGCCATAGATCCTGCCTCTGCTCCTTCAAAAGAGAGAAAGAGAGATCTCCTTTTCAGCAACAATGATCCTTGTTAATGGACCACGAGTGACCACTTATTGTGATCCACCCAAACAAAACAAAAATCTAATTTACCTCAAATGAAAGCGGTCATTCTGAAAGCACCTGAATTAGGCCATTTTCACTACAATGTACCATGGGCGCCTGCATCTCATTAAATAACTGACACCACTTCATTGTTAAGTGATGAATGAGGGCTATTTATCTTTTATCATCCGTGTACTGTTTAGAAGTAAAAGGTTTGATTGCTGCTGCCATTCTCCATGCTGTATCCCATCTAAGCAGCACTATTATCTGCTTAATTTCAATTAATTTGTCAGAGACAGTGAAAGTGACAGTCTAGTTCAATAGGCAAATTGAACAAGGTCGGGCACAAATCTCATCACGGTGAATAGCTTATATAATGCCACATGTTTATAGAATTATTTTGATGCACAAGGCTACACAGCCAATAATGTCATCAAAACATAACAAAAACATATTTTATATATTTTTTCACCAAGAAATATTGCCTTCAGTCCTTTAGCAATTACTAATATACATTACTGCCATCTACTGGCCAATCTTCATACCGCTATGGTCACATGTATCCTGGAGATAAACTGGGTGATATTCTTTATTTCTTTTATTCTCAACTAATTGTGTCAAAGGCCAAAACCAACAAGTATCATTTGTGAATCAAAGTATAATGTTTTTCTTCTTTCTTCAATAATAACTATTTTAATATAGATTAAAAACAGCATAATTCAGACACCAAATGTATAATTTATATTTGAAATAGTTTTGGCCCCAAAAGAACAATAATTAAATGATTCTGAATTTGTTTTCTATTCCAGAAAAAACGTAAGTGACCCTTGATCATTATTGAACCACAACAGTGCAACTATATGGAGTCAGATTGGTCCCAATATAAATGAATGCAGAAGGATTCACAAATGTGTATTGTGATCTATATATATATATAAATGACTCTTTTAACAACAGGGAATCATCTGTAGCCAATCAGATGTTTTCTTTTCAGCCAACTTCATGAGCATGCCCCCACGAGGGTATGTATGACTTACGGGAATAACCGACCCTATACTCTGCCTCTGATTGGCTACTGGCTTCTAAAGACTAACGGTAAGTATGCTATGATGCTAACTTGAGCTTCGAACTAGAAAGTGTGCTTTTATTTCCGCAGTCTGAAGGTATAGGCTACTGGTTTTTGTTTTTCACACCAATGGGCTTGAAGCTGAAGGACACCAAGTAAAGGAAGTCAAAATTTATTGAGAGTTGTACTAACACATTGGTGGTTTTGGTCATTAATGAAGTTTGTTTACAAAAATAAAAACACCTACACAAGTGCCTAGTGTTCACTACAGCCTGATGTCATTATCAGGTGGCGTTTCGTGTGCAACAGAACACATTTGTTACCACAACTGACTGATGCTGGGTCTGTATGCCCTGATATTACTCTGAATATCATAATTATAACGCCAAATGAGTTGCCTGACATATAGAAATTGAGTAACTTACCTTGTTCCTTCTCTGTCATCCATTTGTACATCCAAATAGTCTGTCTGTAACAGGATGGGCTTCCTTTTGGCATGGGGGCGTGCTGCTACATCAAGGCTATCATAAATCTGATGATCTGCATTATCTTCATCAGTTGCATCTTCATCCTCTCCATCCCCCTGCTGTAAGCGGTCAGCATTCTCCTCTTGAGGCAATGTGTGTTTGATTTGGTCGTGGCGGCCGATATGCATTTGTAGCTGCTGCTGGTAAACTCTCTCGTGGGCCAAACTCTCTGTGTCGGACTCCACCGAGTCCCACCGGTGGTCCAGAGCTGCTCGTCCCGGAGAAAGATGCTCTGTCTTCAACACTCGAGACATCTTTTCACGTCTGAGTCCTTTCTCCATGTTTATGTTGCAGGTGGACAGTCTGCTTCATGAAGATCTGATCATCTGTGTGGTTCTCAGAATTGAAGTGGAGACGGTTGCAGCAGGATGGTAACTTACAAACTCTGCAACCAACAAAGATAAACAGATTAACTGCACAAGATGAAAAGCAAGAATGTGGAGCATTCATGTGTTTATTTCACAGCTTCAAACTGCACGTTTATGTCTGGGTGAAGTGCAGGTCTAAGATATGATGCATCAAAAACCTGCAGGAAAATCTGTATACTTTAATAACTTTAAAGCCCAAGTTCAAGTATTGTCTCAAATGTAAGAATACAGGCAGTCTTTTGATTCATCTTTCATACACAATACAATGTTCAGGTGACTTGTTTTACCACCCAAAGATGAGTGATTCAGCTTCATTTCTGCAGCTAAGCCAGAGACACAGGTATGAAGTAGCCTACAGGTTGTGTAGTCACCCAGGTTTGGAGTGGTAGCTGCCACCTCTAAAAAACAATCCTTGCCACCCCAGTTTTGGACGGTCTAATTAAGTAGCCTAATTATTTATTTGTATTATTTACACCTGTGTTTTTCCTACTGCCACATGTCAAAATATCCCCTCTGGGAAAGAAATGGAATGAAATCAGTGAGTGAGTGAGTGAGGGAGGGCAAAAAATAGACAGAAAAGTTAAAAATAATAATAAATAAATAACCTGGAACTGACACTTAAATTGATTGCAGCCATCATTAAAAGTCCCATATTGTCAAACGTGAGATTTTCATGTCTTTTATATTATAAAGCACGTTTAAGTGATATATAAGTACTGTTAAAGTATCAAAACGCTCAATCCACAGAGAAATACACACAGCCCGTATTCAGAAATTGTGCGTTTGAAACAAACCATCAGGATTTCTGTCCATTTGTGATGTCACAAATCTACATTATTTAGACAATTTCACAGTTTTAAACTTAAACATTCGAAATGTGTCCCAGTTTATTTCCTGTTGCAGTGTACGTGAATGACATCAGACGTAAACATGGACCCAAAGCTGTTGCCTAGCAACGCAATTCCGTTGCCATTCCGTTGAAATGCGCTAAAACGGAGCGTTTCAGACAGAGGGTAAATACAGGTATATTAAGACAGACAGTATGAGGAAAATAAAGTGTTGTTTGAACATTAAAGCATGTAAACATGTTCTAGTAGAAACCCATAATACAAGTATGAACCTGAAAATGAGCATGATATGGAACCTTTAATGGTATTAATTGGCCTACACCTCAGTTTGACATGTCAAAATGTCTAAAAAAGGTAGAATAGCATGATTGTTTTCAAGGGATATTTACTCATTACAGCAACTTTCTCTCTTCCCCATACAGACTTGTGGGAATACAGCAGGCTATATAACTGTACTGCATGCTTAAAGATAAAAAAACAAGACATTTCAGTTCAAACACGGACCTAAAAGTATCCACTGCTCTTCTTCTACTCACAGTGACAACAACTAGCTCTGAATGTGTCGTGTTAATGAAGCATTCAGAGAGCAAAGAGCTCAGGTAACTCACCTGTTTTCGTGTCTGCAGCTTCCTCACAACAACGTAACCATAGAAACGGCCGACGCAGCCGTGATGCCTTCAAGTGCTCCTCAAAAAAGCTCCGACTTTTCACAACCAGAGGTCACATGTAATACACCATGGATGTATTTTTGTGACAGATTTGGGTGTAAGTCTGTGAAATATAGAACTTCTACTTAAATGTAATGATGATGGCTTGGCATTTTGATCTTGTTGTTTGAGTTGCTGTTAGTAAATTGACCAAGCAGTGTTTTTAAAGCATAACTTTATATACTTATGATCATGTGCCATGTGACAATTCATGGTAGGATTATTGGTATTTTTCTTCAATAGTGATGTATATTTGATGTTCTTTGTTTGACACGGATTTTTCATCTCTTCTCTTCCTGTTTGTTTCATGGTGCAATGGATATGTGATGATGTCACTTCCTCAACCAATAGGGATGGCAGACACTTCCAATCATCCAATCACATTGATTTGGTGGTGTTTAAAAGAATACACATTTTATCTTCTTAATGTCCTGATGAAGGTCCTTGTTGACCGAAACGTTGACTAATAAAGCAGAAAAAAGTGTGTGCGGGAGCAAGTCATTTTTTTGAAAGACATTTAATCCCCAGCCAGAAATATATA